>SNQJ01S0071394.1:77189-88970 GCA_010110895.2 Picea sitchensis | reverse complement strand
TGGCTTCCATTTATACAAAAATTTGAGGGTTTTAACCTCTGCGTAGCTCGACAATTTGCTTTGACCTTTGATGGTTGTCGAGCCAAGGTCGGCGATGTTCAATTGGAAATTGATGAACAGTTTATCAGTCTTGCTACGGGTTTTCCTACCACTGGACAACAATGGTCCAAGAAATGAAAAATAGAGGAGGTCCCATGGACACTGCTATTCCAGTCGCGTAAAATCACCTCCTGTGATAAAGGTTTTCCAACAACTATGCTTAAACAGCGTTGGCATGATTTGTTGATGATAATCAAACAGTTTATCACCTGCGAAGGTCGGTACGGGTTTGTTTTCTTACACCACCTTCGTTTTCTTATGGTTTTTATGGGTTATCATCTCAATATGCCCTATTATTTGCATAGAAGCCTGTTTAAAATGTCAAAGAAGTACAAAAGAAATCAGGCTGATAGTAGCCTTTTTCATTATGGGCTGGTTAAGATTATTGTGGTCTGTCATTTGAGTCTACACGAAGATTGTTGGAGCAATTTCCTTGCTCGGAATGATTTTGAGGATTCGAACCCTCCACAGATTGACAAACCTGTGGTGAGCGAGGACAAGTCTGTACCCCCAGTACCCTACAGCATCCTGCTACCTAAACCCTTGGTCGACTCACCTATCGACCTACCCCACTCTGTGACTAAGGGTGTTGAGACTGTTAAGCCTATGGGTAAAAAGCCTAAGGCAAAACCCACTGTAAACGCTAGAGGGAAAAAGAATGCACGTTTAATTTCACGAATTGCAATAAATAAGCCGAAACCTCCTGTCGATCCAAACCCTATCATGTTGAGTGAGGACTCTGATTCAGAAGTGGAACGTTTCTTGGATAGTGAATACCCCTATTCGCAAGGTTTGTGTGTCGAACCCTCATATGACTTTGTGACAAACCTACCCCCCTGCCTACAGGACGACCCTAACTACCCAGGCATTAAGCTGCCTTGTGAAGCCCCCGGTCATTCATCCAAACCCTCTCCTGCTCTGTCTAAACCTACAGTGCCACCCTATGATCAATGCAACTCGTGGTTAGAGAGATATTATCTTGATTTTCCAATTCTACAGTCAAGAATTCACTCTTTGGAGGACCAGGTTGCACTGCTTACCAGTCAAAAGTCTAAGCTACAAGCCACTGATAAAACACAAAGGACGACATGCTCCATCTTGTTTAAAAATGTGGAATCAGCTACAACGGTCGTGAATTCTAAGTTGGCATAATTTGAGCAGCCTCACATGGGTATGTTTTGATATTGCTTGTTTATATAACGAATTCGAATTCGGCTTTGGATAGCTCTATTTACAGCATTGATTTGCTCTGTCACATTGTATGCATTCTATACATAGATTTGCTTTGACTAAATGGAAGTTCGTTTTCCCAGTTTAGCTTCGATTGGATTTTCATCGATTTGATTGATCTTGGTGTGGATTTGATTTGTTTGATTGAGTCAAAATGGATGCTCTGTTGTCAATTGAAGTCGTTTGTATCTATTCTAGACAGAAGTTGTTTCTCATATTCAATTTTGAACACAACCACATTTCGTTTCGATTTCGTTATAATGTATACTCTATGATTGGCAACAATTTTGAAATGGTTAATTGTTGCGGTTTTATGTCCCATATGACTTTCGACCAACAGGAATACGATTCAGATTATTTTCAATATGATTCTGTTAATATGCATCCAAATCGTGAATAGATTCAATTCATAACGGTTATACCCAGCCGGTTAATACGCATTGGTTTACTGTTAGTTCCATCATGTTATCGGTTGGATTTGTAATGGCAATGGATACTCTGTTTGAATTTGATTCATAGAACGAGATTGACTATATCCAGATTCACGATTTATTTCTATAATTAAACTCAGTCGTGATTTGTTTCGATTATTTTCCCAGTTTGCAATTATAACTTCTGTTGATTCTATTAAGATTGCAATCACAATTAATCGATCTTGTCTGTTGACTGTGCAAGGATCAATCACAAATTTGGTTGGGTTGACGTTGTTACGTATGATTTCGTTTACACATAATCAAAACAATCTTTCTATCTTTATATTTGATTAAACGATATGAATCTTTTGTTATATCATTATAGCTATAACGAGTGGAAAATGGTTGTGTTGGATTAGATCGTATCACATACGATATGATTTACTATCGATTCCAATTGGATATGAAACAATCTTGTTATTGTTCGACCCGATCTTATGGTAACAGTAAAACAGAGTATTCTTACCCCTGTTTTTGATTGAATCACTTTTGATTATGTTTAATGTTGAAAGATAAAATCATTTTGATTCGTTTTTAAGTAATCACTAGAAGCTAATTGGATTTAATTCTTTAAAAAAAAAAAAAGATTTGATTTGATTTCAATTCTGATCCTGTATGTTATTTTAGACTAGCTACAGAATCAGATGATTCTGTAGCTAAGTCTGTAGGATTAGATTTTTATTGTTTTGCTAATAAAATATCTTTCTAACTTGTTATTTTTGGTCTATTGCAGATGAATTCGAAATTGCAGTGGATTTGATGAGCAGTTAGAGGATACTTGAGATATTTTACTTGCATTTTAATTTCCTAGTTTAGTTGATTTTGGGAATATCTTCCCAGATTATGTAAACAGTTTGATATTATCCATAGGGAGGTTTTACCCTGTGGAAAAACTTATATATACTTATTATTTTTGTAATAACAACATCCTCATTCGTGGGAGAACAAGGATATGGAATTTTAATATAGACTAAGACAGAATTGATGTTATGTTACAGCTTTAGCTTTTCATAATATCAATGTTTTGTTTCATGTTTATGTGTATCTATTTGCATTTTGATTAATGACTACTTTAGCTATCTTAATATTTTGCAAATGATATAATTTAATCAATATAATCCATATCTGATTTCTTCCAAGCATTTAAAAAAATAGCAATTGCTTAGTTCAGTTTGTGAATGACAGATTTCTCTTCTTCATGAGTTGAATTATTAAGTATAAGTTTTTGCATAACAGGTTTCCCTTATTGCAGAGATTTATAAATCATATAATTGTTATGATTTTTTATGTCTTGTTTGTCCTGTAAACAAATCCAAGAGCAGCACAGCCTATCATTTACAAGAATCTTTTGGATTATCCGGTGCGAGTTTCCTTCCTCCGACCAGCTTCGAAGTCATCATACACAGGACAAATTGGGAGCGTTTCCAGGTCATTTTTTTTATTCATTTGTTTAAGTATATTTATTAGTAGTTTAGTTTTGATATAAGTTTAGTTAGATATATATATATAGAATTAGTATATTAGATTGTTTAATTTCAGTAAATTGTATTTCTTATTTATAAAAATAAAAAAATATCTCACGCTGTCTTAGGGCAGAAATCAAATGAGTTTTACAGGTTTTATTCAAATCTGCAAGTTGTAGATATTGTATATTTGTGAATAAGTTGTAATTTAATTAGTAATTAGATAATTAATTATTAGAGTTACTGTAATAGTAATTAGTAGTTTGTATATATATAGTTAGTTAGATTAGCTTAGTTTGTTTTAGTAGTTAGTTTTAATTAGATTAGTGTATTAGTTTGTTTTTTAGTTAGTTTAGTTTCTTGTATTTAGTTTGTTTTATTTAGTTTAGTTTGTTTTAGTTAGATTAGTTAGTTTAGATTAGTTTTCTTTGGTTTTTCTAGGACCTTAGAATGGCCAACGGAGCCATTAAACCCGTCAGGGTGGTTCATTCTAAATGGCTTGGGTTATTTAGACAACCCCGGACCGGTTCCACTCTCTCAGTTGACGGACGGTCAATTTCGCCCATCAACAAATGGTGCTAGAAGGAGGGCCGACTGACAAGATGGCCTTGTAGGAACCTTTATTTTAAATGTATTCAATTTCCCCCATGGCTCCCCAAATCACCCTGTTGGAACATGCTTTTAACTTCTCATTACCCAATGTTCCCAACGAGACAGTCTCATGCTTGTCCAAACTCACCTTTGATGGTGAAGGCAAATTATCTGCTAAAGACCACCTTAACAAGTTTTGGTGCAAATGCATCAAACATGACATCTCAGATTTAGGAGTTTTATGCAGACTTTTCGCTTTTACTTTTAGAGGTCGAATCAAACATTGGTTTGAATCCTTTCCAGCATGTCACATTTTTTATTGGTTTCAATTTGTAGATGAGTTTCTAGATGCTTTTGAAATTTATGATTTTGATCAATTATGTGAAGAATTTTACACTTCGCTAATCAACGGCGATTCATCTTCAGAAGGATTTTTGACAAAAGTCTATCATATCCTTTGTAAATTTAATCTCGATGACATGTCATTGGCATTAAATCTCTTCTATGATGCTTCCATCCCTTCCATTCAATCATGTTCAATCACGAACGAAGAACCAATTGAAAATACTATCACTCAACTGCTAGAACAATCTTCTTCGCAAGAAGAGGAAAATTCTTCCGATAATGTTGAACAAGCTTGGGAGGTAGAATCTATTGATCAGGTTCTTATTGACAACCAAATTGGTTTTTCCTTTGAATCATTGTATTTTCAGTCTAAGACTAGTATGGAAGATGATTTGTTTTTGGCTCAAGGTGAATACCCTCAATCTTGTAACTCATGCTCTAATCAACATTTAAAATCAGTCATTGAAGAACACTTAAGAAACAAAAATCTTCTTGAATGTTCTAGTACTCCTATGAAACTGATTAGAGAAGAAGTTACACAACTAGAAGAAGAAACTTTAAACCTTGATCCTCAAAATGCACTTTGTTCACAGGAAAGACTAGATGTTTGTCACATAAATTTTGAATTATCGATCACACAAAAGGCAAATCCAGATGATCATATTATGTTGAGGAATTCGTCACCAAAACAGAGTAAGAGTTTTAAAGAAAGTGAAGAGAATCGTCTTGAGAATACCATCGTTGAGTATCATAGTTCAAGAGATTCTTTTTATCTGCTTATTTCTGATTCCTTTTATTCTTTATATCCTGATCTATTCCTAGATTCTGGTGGACTTGACATCTTAACTACAACATAATACTCTTTTCCACCACAATCATATCCTTTCGATATGTTAAATTTTGGTGAAATTAATTCTGACCATAACATTGATAAAACCGGATTTGACTCTTGTTCACTTTCATCACTCACATGGGAAAAGGACATGTTGCGAGATGATTTTACACAGTTTCTTGTTGAAAAGGACAGTGCATTACATCTCATGGAAATCAAACATTCTAAGTTGCATATTCATTATTTAATTAGCTCGAATCTTAATATTTATGCTTCACATTTTGAAATGATCAATCTCATTGAAGGAAACATTCAAACCAATGATATAATCGATTGTATGAATCCTCCTATGATGAGCTTTCCATTGATATACTCGTTTCATCAAAGTCATGGTTTGCATCCCCATTTTTGTGACAGGATCTTAGGATGGCTTGAATATTCATATATAAAGAAATTTCATAACAAAGACAAGGTTGTGCTTGCTTTCTTTTTACCCAAGTATCTTGGAAGTAGGCGTGACATATTTCTCTTAGATCTTCCACGTGAAGAAATTAATGAGTACTTAGAGAACTGTCAGAAGGATGGGGCGTTTTAGCCTTGGCTGATGGTTATTCCATTTCCTCATAATCCTGACGAGTTTTTCAAAACTACTTACACTCACCCATGCCATTATGACCCTTGTTTTGACAAGATTACGCAATGGCTGGAGGATTCATACAACAAGAATATTCAAGGAAATGGTAAGATCATGCTTACTTTGTTTCTAGATGTTGATTATGAAGGTAAGCGTGATATGTTTATATCATCTGTTGATATATTACCATTCTTATTAGTAATGCTTGATCTTGTTTCCATTGCAGGATTGGAGTTACTCCGATGGCTACATTAGAAACATGACTTCACATAGTATCCTGATTTGTTTAATAGTTAGGGTAGGTTTAGGAATAGGTTTTCTTGTAGTTTTATTTCTCACTATTTCTCTTTGTAATAATGTTGTCATGCACGCAAGTGGGCGCACCACGAGAACCATAATACGACTGTTGTCAGGGAAGTCCCCTTGATCTTTTTCTCTTTGCTTTTAGTTGAACGTTTATTTTCAAAAACACGGTATCGTCATGAAAATCTTAAATGGAAAGTAAAGAGATAAATAAATCTAAATCAACCCTGACCCAAGGTACCATGAGTAAGACTTCTTTCCCATCAAATAGGATTTTTCTACTTTTTAGTTTCCCAAGGGATTTGTTGCATGAGGTTTTCAGATGCACCTTTTGTGCATATTTGTTTTTTGTTTTTGTTGTTTGGGTTTCTTTGCTTTCCAATTTTTTCTTCGCTGGTGTGTTTTGATTTCTCCCTTATGCTTACTAGTTTTTGTTGTTGAAATACACATACCTAAATTTTTGAACTGTTCAGACAAGGAAAATAGAAAATTCCTTCGCTGAAATAACTTCTGAGAAATTCGTATAAACACCAATGGTATATTGCTGAAGTTTATATCTGTGTTGGAAAAGTTTGTTATTTGAAAGAAGCTGACTGATTTCAATCTCTGAGCAAAGTTTGTCATGATCATCTATTATCTTTTTACACTGTCCCTTTTCCGTAAAGGAATAACTCAAAAGATGTCTCCCTGTCGTAGGAAGTCGTTTTGTAAATAAAACATTTATGGAGATAAATAAAGGACAGTTTAAAAAAAAAAAAATTGATGAGGTCTGAAAAAATATGTTAAAATATCAAGATTTTCAGCATCACCCCGCTCAGCTATATATCTACAAAATAAAAACAAAATAAAAATATTAATAAGAGCTATGGGAAGTGCTTGTAAACCCGTCGGGATACTGAACAGGTCTGCTGGCAGCGGGTAAATGCATGCATGGCGCCAAGACAACTTCGTCGGGGTACTGAACAGGCCCGCTGGCAGCGAAGCAATGTCGGGTACATGAAAATCTATAAAAAAATATGAGAAACCTCTTTAATGTCCTTTATTCTGATCTAGAGCTTCTTGACAAGATACAGATGTCAGAGTGGGTTAAATGGAAACCCTGTCGAGGCTATGGATGCCTGTTGGCAGCAGTGGCCATGCCAACAGTATTGAAGATTTTATCTTTAATATCGTGACTTGCTGATCTTAAGACTGTTATCAGTTTTCATCTTTTAAAACATCGCTGAAATAGTTGGTAAATAATGATGATTGTACGATTTTCTGGTTGTTGTTTTTGAGTTGAAATTTTCTTTGCTGTCCTAATCTGAATTTATTTATTTTGACAGAGATAACTGCTTCTACCAGTGTGTCGCCATTGTTGGCAGCCAATTAATTTTTTTTTCTATTGTCCTATAAGCTGCCTACACCTATGTCTTCTGAACTTCAAATTGTCGTCGCATTTTTCAAATAGACGATATTTTCATTTCTTGCGACACTTTCAAATTTGTTTTCATTAAGTTTTCACGACTGTAAGCGTGAAAACTTCTCCTTTCATGGTCACATTTCAATTACTATCTCAACTGTCGTCATATTTTATCGATATTTTCTATGGCACTTGCCTTTGGTTTATCGTTATGTAGTTGAAAGGATTTTCGAAATATGCCTATTTGGACATTCTTATATTGATTGCATAACTTGATTTTATTAAGTTTGTGAGGCATTGAGCATATAGATTTATATTTTTGGGACTTGCCTAGTCATTGAATTGCATAGGGGTCATGATTTATTTTTGTTTCTATATATATGATGTGATCCTTATTGTTATTCTTTTATAGCTCTTGGCTTGTCAATTTTATGAACATCGATTAGCACAATGGTTTAAAACTTTTGATTTATACAATGGCGCATGGTTGTTACACATTGAATATTCATGGTTTAAAAACTATAGCTGTGTTGGCGCGTTGGCATAACACTCACCATTTGATTTTTGGTTTTGAACTATGCTATGATTGTTTGAACAGAGGTTGAACTTGGCGGTTGTACTTTACCATAACTATTGTGCATGGCGGTGAATAACTCCACCACCCTTGCATATGCACATTAATGCTCTCCCTTTTGATCGTTCATTGTTGTTAGACCGAATGACTCTGCTCCTGTGCGTTGGTGATTTCGAACCAAACCCTTAACATGTGCTCGGACCATGGCACCAGTCGTTCGATCTGAACCCAATGGGAGCCAAACCCTATTGATGTTTGACAGTGCCCGTAGTGACCTCAAGGAAAATGGGTGGCTTCCATTTATACAAAAATTTGAGGGTTTTAACCTCTGCGTAGCTCGACAATTTTCTTTGACCTTTGATGGTTGTCGAGCCAAGGTCGGCGATGTTCAATTGGAAATTGATGAACAGTTTATCAGTCTTGCTACGAGTTTTCCTGCCACTGGACAACGATGGTCCAAGAATTGCAAAGTAGAGGAGGTCCCATGGACACTTCTCTTCCAGTCGCGTAAAATCACCTCCTGTGATAAAGTTTTGCCAGCAACTATGCTTAAACATCGTTGGCATGATTTGTTGATGATAATCAAATAGTTTATCACCTGCGAAGGTCGGCACGGGTTTGTTTTCTTACACCACCTTCATTTGCTTATGGTTTTTATGGGTTATCAGCTCAATATGCCCTATTATTTGCATAGAAGCCTGTTTAAAATGTCAAAGAAGTACAAAAGAAATCAGGCTGATAGTAGCCTTTTTCATTATGGGCTGGTTAAGATTATTGTGGTCTATCATTTGAGTCTACACAGAGATTGTTGGAGCAATTTCCTTGCTCGGAATGATTTTGAGGATTCGAACCCTCCATAGATTGACAAACTTGTGGTGAGCGAGGACAAGTCTGTACCCCCAGTACCCTACAGCATCCTGCTACCTAAACCCTTAGTCGACTCACCTATCGACCTACCCCACTCTATGACTAAGGGTGTTGAGACTGTTAAGCCTATGGGTAAAAATCCTAAGGCAAAACCCACTGTAAACGCTAGAGGGAAAAAGAATGCACGTTTAATTTCGCGGATGGCAAGAAATAAGCCGAAACCTCCTGTCGATCCAAACCCTATCATGTTGAGTGAGGACTCCGATTCGGAAGTGGAACGTTTCTTGGCTAGCGAATACCCCTATTCGCAAGGTTTGTGTGCCAAACCCTCGTATTACTTTGTGACAAACCTACCCCCCTGCCTACAGGACGACCCTAACTACCCAGGCATTAAGTTGCCTTGTGAAGCCCCCGGTCATTCATCCAAACCCTCTCCTTCTCTGTCTAAACCTACAGTGCCACCCTGTGATCAATGCAGCTCGTGGTTAGAGAGATATTATCTTGATGTTCCAATTCTACAGTCAAGAATTCACTCTTTGGAGGACCAGGTTGCACTGCTTACCAGTCAAAAGGCTAAGCTACAAGCCACTGATAAAAAACAAAGGACGACATGGCCCATCTTGTTTAAAAATGTGGAATCAGCTACAACGGTCGTGAATTCTAAGTTGGCATAATTTGAGCAGCCTCACACAGGTATGTTTTGATATCGCTTGTTTATATAACGAATTCGAATTCGGTTTTGGATAGCTCTGTTTATAGCATTGATTTGCTCTGTCAAATTGTATGCATTATATACATAGCTTTGCTTTGACTAAATGGAATTTCGTTTTCCCAGTTTAGCTTCGATTGGATTTTCATCGATTTGATTGATCTTAGTGTGGATTTGATTTGTTTGATTGAGTCAAAATGGATGCTCTGCTGTCAATTGAAGTCATTTGTATCTATTCTAGACAGAAGTTGTTTCTCATATTCAATTTTGAACACAACCACATTTCGTTTAGATTTCGTTATAATGTATACGCTATGATTGGCAACAATTTTGAAATGGTTAATTGTTGCGGTTTTATGTCCCATATGACTTTCGACCAACAGGAATACGATTCAAATTATTTTCAATATGATTCTGTTAATATGCATCCAAATCGTGAATAGATTCAATTCATAACGGTTATACCCAGTCGGTTAATACGCATTGGTTTACTGTTAGTTCCACCATGTTATCGGTTGGATTTGTAATGGCAATGGATACTCTGTTTGAATTTGATTCATAGAACGAGATTGACTATATCCAGATTCACGATTTATTTCTATAATTAAACTCAGTCGTGATTTGTTTCAATTGTTTGCCCAGTTTGCAATTATAACTTCTGTTGATTCTATTAAGATTGTGATCACAATTAATCGATCCTGTCTGTTGACTATGCAAGGATCAATCACAAATTTGGTTGGGTTGATGTTGTTACGTATGATTTCGTTTACACATAATCAAAACAGTCTTTCTATCTTTATATTTGATTAAACAATATGAATCTTTTGTTATATCATTATAGCTATAACGATTGGAAAATGGTTGTGTTGGATTAGATCGTATCACATACGATTTGATTTACTATCGATTCCAATTGGATATGAAACAATCTTGTTACTGTTCGACCCGATCTTATGGTAACAGTAAAACAGAGTATTCTTACCCCTGTTTTCGATTGAATCACTTTTGATTATGTTTAATGTTGAAAGATAAAATCATTTTGATTCGTTTTTAAGTAATCACTGGAAGATAATTGGATTTAATTCTTTAAAAAAAAAAAAAATTGATTTGATTTCAATTTTGATCCTGTATGTTATTTTAGACTAGCTACAGAATCAGATGATTCTGTAGCTAAGTCTGTAGGATTAGATTTTTATTGTTTTGCTAATAAAATATCTTTCTAACTTGTTATTTTTGGTCTATTGTAGATGAATTCGAAATTGCAGTGGATTTGATGAGCAATTAGAGGATACTTTAGATATTTTACTTGCATTTTAATTTCCTAGTTTAGTTGATTTTGGGAATATCTTCCCAGATTATGTAAATAGTTTGATATTATCCACAGGGAGGTTTTACCCTGTGGAAAAACTTATATATACTTATTATTTTTGTAATAACATCATCCTCATTCGTGGGAGAACAAGGATATGGAATTTTAATACAGACTAAGACAGAATTGATGTTTTGTTACAACTTTAGCTTTTCATAATATCAATGTTTTGTTTCATGTTTATGTGTATCTATTTTCATTTTGATTAATGACTACTTTAGCTATCTTAATCTTTTTCAAATGATATAATTTAATCAATATAATCCATATCTGATTTCTTCCAAGCATTTAAAAAAAATAGCAATTGCTTAGTTCAGTTTGTGAATGACAGATTTCTCTTCTTCATGAGTTGAATTATTAAGTATAAGTTTTTGCATAACAGGTTTCCCTTATTGCAGAGATTTATAAATCATATAATTGTTATGATTTTTTATGTCTTGTTTTTCCTGTAAACAACTCAAAGAGCAGCACAGCCTATCATTTACGAGAAGCTTTTGGATTATCTGGTGCGAGTTTCCTTCCTCCGACCAGCTTCGAAGTCATCATACACAGGACAAATTGGGAGCGTTTCCAAGTCATTTTTATTTATTTATTTGTTTAAGTATATTTATTAGTAGTTTAGTTTTGATATAAGTTTAGTTAGATATATATATATATATAGAATTAGTATATTAGATTGTTTAATTTCAGTAAATTGTATTTCTTATTTATAAAAATCAAAAAATATCTCATGCTGTCTTGGGGCAAAAATCAAATGAGTTTTACAGGTTTTATTCAAATCTGCAAGTTGTAGATATTGTATATTTGTGAATAAGTTGTAATTTAATTAGTAATTAGATAATTAATTATTAGAGTTAGTGTAATAGTAATTAGTAGTTTGTATATATATA
>SNQJ01S0071394.1:62303-77139 GCA_010110895.2 Picea sitchensis | reverse complement strand
GGCTGATGGTTATTCCATTTCCTCATAATCCTGACAAGTTTTTCAAAACTACTTACACTCACCCATGCCATTATGACCCTTATTTTGACAAGATTGCGCAATGGATGGAGGATTCATACAACAAGAATATTCAAGGAAATGGTAAGATCATGCTTACTTCGTTTCTAGATGTTGATTATGAAGGTAAGCGTGATATGTTTCTGTCATTTGTTGATATATTACCATTCCTTTTAATAATGCTTGATCGTGTTTTCATTGCAGGATTAGAGTTACTTCGATGGCTACATTGGAAACATGACTTCACATAGTATTCTGGTTTATTTAATAGTTAGGGTAGGTTTAGGAATAGGTTTTCTTATAGTTTTATTTCTCACTATTTCTCTTTGTAATAATGCAGTCATGCACGCAAGTGGGCGCATCACGAGAACCATACTACAGTTGTTGTCAGGGAAGTCTCCTTGATCTTTTTTCTCTTTACTTCTAGTTGAACATTTATTTTCAAAAACCCAGTATCATCATGAAAATCTTAAATGGAAAGTAAAGAGATAAATGAATCTGAATCAACCCTGACCCAAGGTACCATGAGTAGGATTTCTTTCCCATCATTCAGGATTTTCCTACTTTCTTTCAGTTTCCCAAGGGATTTGTTGCATGAGGTTTTCAGATGCACCTTCTGTGCATATTTGTTTTTTGTTTTTGTTGTTTGGGTTTCTTTTATTTCCAATTTTTTCTTCGCTGATGTGTTTTGATTTCTCCCTTATGATTACTAGTTTTTGCTGTTGAAATACACATACCTGTACACTGAGCTATTCAGACAAAGACGATAGAAAATTTCTTCGCTGAAATAACTTCTGAAAATTTGTACAAACATCAATGATATATTGTTGAAATTGATATCTATGTTGAAAATTTTTGTTGTTTGAAAGAATTTTACTGATTTCAATCTCTGAGAAAAGCTCGTCATGATCATCTATTATCTTTTTACGCTGTCCCTTTTCTGTAAAGGAATGAATCAGAGGATGTCTCCCTGTCTTAGGAAGTTGTTTTTGTCAATAAAACATTTATGGAGATAAATAAAGAACAGTGCTAAAAAAATTCCGATGAGGTCTAAAAAAATATGTTAAAATATCAAGACTTTCAGTGTCACCTCGCTCAGCTGTCTACAAAAGAAAAACAAAATAAAATTATTAATAAGAGCTGTGGGAAGTGCTTGTAAACCCGTCGGGATACTGAACAGGTCTTCTGGTAGCGGGTAAATGCAAGCATGGCACCAAGACAACTTCGCCAGGGTACTGAACATGCCTGCTGGCAGCGAAGCAATGTTAGGTACATGAAAATCTACAAAAAAATATAAAAAACCTCTTTAATGTCCTTTATTCTGATCTAGAACTTCTTGACAGGATACAGATGTCAGAGTGGGTTAAATGGCAACCCTGTCGAGGCTATGAATGCCTGCTGGAAGTAGTGGCCATGCCAACAGTATTGGAGATTTTATCTTTAATATCGTGACTTGCTGATCTTAAGACTGTTATTGGTTTTCATCTTTTAAAACACTGCTTAAAAAAAAAAAGTGATTAATGATGATGTTTGAACGAATTTCTGGTTGTTATTTTTGAGTTGAAATTTTCTTGGTTGTCCTAATCTGAATTTGTTACTTTTACAGAGATAACTATTTCTTCTAGTGTGTCACCATTGTTGGCAGCCAATTCACTTTTTTATTATCCTATAAGCTGCCTACACCTATGTCTTGCGAACATCAAGTTTTTCCTCGCATTTTTCAAATAGACGACACTTTCATTTCCTGCGACATTTACACCTTTGTCGTCATTAAGTTTTCACGACTGTAAGCGTGAAAACTTCTCCTTTCAAGGTCACATTTCGATCACTATCTGAACTGTCATGATATTTTTATCGATATTGCCTATTGCACTTACCTTTGTTTATCGTTATGTGGCTGAAAGGACTTTCAAACTATGCTCATTGGACATTCTTATATTGATTGCATAACTTGATTTTATTAAGTTTGTAAGGCATTGAAGCCTTTGGGTTTGCATTTTATGACTTGCCTAATGCATAGGGGTTTGATTAAATTTTTTATAAACCTATGATATAATCCTTATAACCGTTGGCTAGTCGATTATATGAATTCGTTTGGTACCTTGATCAAACTTTTGATTATTTACAATGGCGCATGGCTAACATTTGGTGTTGGTTTCACATTGAATGTAGATGGTTTAAAAACTATACTCTAACGTTGATTTGGCGCGTTGGCATAACACTTACCATTTGATTCTTTGGTTTGCCAAACGATATGATTTTTGAGCTATGCTATGATTGTTTGAACAGATGTGTAAATTGGCGGTTGTACTTTACCATAACTATCGTGCATGGCAGTGAATGTCTCCACCACCTTCGCATGCGCGCATTTATTCTTACAACTTTTGGCTCGATTCATTGCTGTTGGTTCGGGTAGCTCTGTTACTGTGTGTTGATGAATTCAAACCCTTCCCTTACCATGCATTCAACTCCATTGCACCAGTCGTGCGAGTTGAACCCAATGGAAAACAGGCCCTGTTAATGTTTGATAATGCCCGCCAAGATTTGGCAGATAGTGGATGGCCTACCTTCGTGGAACGTTTCGAGGGTTTTAACCTTTGCGTAGCTCGACAGTTTTCCATGACCTTTGATGGCTGTCAAGATAAGGTAGGCGATGTACAGTTAGAGATTGATGAACAATTCATCAACTGAGCCACGGAGTTATCTACCTCTGGGCAGTGTTGGTTTAAGAATTGCAAGGTCGAGGAAGTTCCGTGGACCCTGCTATTTCAATCTCTCAAAATCACCTCATGTGATAGAGGTATGCCCGTAACTCTGCACAAACCATGTTGTCATGATTTATTAATGATAATCAAGCAGTTTTTGACCTGTGAAGGTCTCTATGGACTTGTGTTCCTCCACAACTTGTGTTTGCTTATGGTTTTTATGGGATACTCTCTCAATATGCCCTATTATTTGCATTGTAACCTATTTAAAATGTCGAAGAAGTACAAAAGACACCAAGCTAACAGTAGCCTTTTTCATTATGGGCTTGTCAAGCTTATCGTTGTCTTTCATTTGAGTCTGCACGGGGATAGTTGGAGCAATTTCGTTTCTCAGAATGGTTTCGAGAATTCGAACCCTACACAGGTTGACAAACCTGTGGTGAGTGAGGTCAAGGTTGTACCCCCGGTGCCCTATCATGTTCTACTACCTAAACCCTCGACCGACCCTCCTGTCAACTTACCCGACACTGTGACTAAGAGTGCAGAGGCCATTAAGAAGCTTGTAACAAAAAATCCCAAGCTGAACCTCACTGCAAATGTTAAAGGGAAAAAGAATGCATGTTTGATTTCACGAATGGCAAGGAATAAGACAAAACCCCCTGTCGAGCCAAACCCTAGCGTGTTGAGTGAGGACTCTGATTCGGAAGTGGAGCGTTTCTTGGCTAGCGAATAACCCTATTCGCAAGGTTTGTCTGCCGAACCCTCGTGTGATTTTGTATCGAACCTACCCCCTTTCCTAAAGGATGACCCTAACTACCCAGGCATTAAGTTGCCTTGTGAAACCCTCGGTCATTTGCCCAAACCCTCTCCTTCTCTGTCTAAACCCACACAGTCACCCTGTGACCAATGCAATTCATGGTTAGAGAGATATTATCATGATGTTCTGATTCTCCAATCAAATATTCAATCTTTGGAAGATCAGATTGCATCCCTGACCAGTCAAAAGGCCAAGCTCCAAGGAGTGGATAAGAAACAAAAGACGATCGGCTCCATCCTGTTTAAAAATGTGGAATCAACCACGACTGTTGTAAATTCCAAACTGGCATAATTGAGCAGCCTCGTCGCTACATAGGTATGTTTTGATATCATTTGTTTTTGTAAATAATCAAGGTTTATATAACGATTCGGTTTCGGTTTTAAACATCTCTGTTCACATCATTGAATGGCTCTGTTACATTGCATGCATTCTATATATAGATTTTCTTTGACTAAATAGAATTTCGTTTTTCCGATCATTCCCAGTTTAGTCTCTCTTACATTTTCATCGATTTGATTGATCTTAGTGTGGATTTGATTTGTTTGATTGAGTTAAAATGGATGCTCTGCTGTCAATCAAATTTGTTTGTAGCTATTCTAGACAGGAAATGTTCCTCATATTCAATTTTAGAATACAATCACATTTCGATTCGATTTCGTTATAATGCATATGCTATGATTGGCAACGACTTTGATGAGGTTAATTGTTACGGTTTGTTGTGCCATATGATTTTCAAAGAACATGAATTCAACTCAGATCGTTTCCAATGTGACTCTATTTCTTCGGAAACATTGCGTTTTATTTTAAGCCTGTACAAACATGCCCAAATCATGGAATGGATTTTATTAACGATTATGTTGAATGCCAGCCGATTAATTCGCATTGAATGAAGTAATGTTAGCTCGACCATGTTATGAGTTGGATTCGTATTGCAATGGATTCTCTGTTTGATTTTGATTTGTAGAACGATATTGGTTATATCCGGATTCACAATTTATTTTATGTTAAACTCAGTCATGATTTGTTTGAAATTAATGATTTCGTTCAATACCAATCAAGTTTATTTGCCCATTTTGCAATAATCAATTATCACTTATGTAGATTCTATTATGATTGTGATCAAAGTCAAATCGATCTGGTTACGATTTTATATGGGTTGATTCTCGCACCTGTTTGAATTAATCTACCCGTGGTGTGAATCGTTTGATGTCATGACAGCTATAATAATTTTAAAATGATTTTGTTTCGATCTGATCGTATATCTTGTTGTTGGAAAAACACAACGTTTTCCTGTGATTTGTTTGATTTCATTGCTTTCAAATTGGATATGAAACGATTTTCAAAATCGTTTAATTTTGATTCTTTCTACCCGATTTATGATAACAATCGAAATAGAGTATGCATGTCTCTCTATTCGGTTATTGAATTTTGATTCTATTTGATTTCAAATGATATAACATTTTCAAATGAAATGATTCATTTTCAAATGACTGTTGGCTTTTAATTCAATTTGATTTTATTAAAAATATTTGATTTAATTTCAATTCTGATCCTGTATCTTATTTTAGACTAGCTACAGAATCGGATGATTCTGTAGCTAAGTCTGTAGAATTAAATTTTTATTGTTTTATTAATAAAATATCTCTCTAACTTGTTTATTTCTGACCTGTTTCGGGTGAATCCGAAATTGCATGAGATTTGATGGACAGTTTAGAGGATATTTGGATGATTTATTTTCATTTTAGTTTCCTAGTTTAGTTGATCTTGGGAATATCTTCCCAGATTTTGTAAACAGTTTGATAACTTCCACAGGGAGGTTTTACCCTGTGGAAAAACTTATAATTACTCATCATTTTTGTAATAATATCATCCTCATTCATGGGAGAACAAGGACATGGAATTTTAATACAGACTGAGACAGAATTTGATAATCTGCTACAACTTTAGCTTTTCATAATATCAATATTTTTTTTTATGTTTATGCGTATCAATTTGCATTTGGTTAATGACTACTTTAGCTATCTTAGTATTTTGCAAATGATATAATTTAATCAATATAATCCATATCTGATTTCTCCAAGTGTTTAAAAAACATAGCAATTACTTGATTCAATTTGTGAATGATAGATTTCTCTTCCTCATAAGTTGAATTATTAAGTATAAGTTTTTTCATAACAAGTTTCCCTTATTGCAGAGATTTATAAATCATATAATTGTTATTATTTTTTATGTCTTGTTTGTCCTGTAAACAACTCAAAGAGCAGTGCAGCCTATCGTTTACGAAAAGCTTTTGGATTATCTGGTGCGAGTTTCCTTCCTCTGACCAACTTCGAAGTCATCATACACAAGACAAATTTGGAGCATTTCCAGGTCAGTTTGTCATTTGTTTGTTTAGTATATTTGTTAGTATTTTAGTTAAGTAGTATATTAGATTGTTTAATTTCAGTAAGTCTTATTTCTTGTTTATAAAATTATAAAATAAAAAAAGAAATACCTTTCTCTGTCTTAGGGCAGATTGCAAATGAGTTTTCTAGGTTTTATTTAAATCTGTATTTTGTGAATATTGTATATTTTGTAGATAAGTTATATTTCATATAGTAGTTAGTATAGTATTAGTTAGTAGTTTGTATATTTAGATAGTAGATTAGTTAGTTTGTTTAATAATTAGATTAGTTAATATTAGTTTGTTTTATTTATTATTAGTTAGTTTAGTTAGTTTTATTTAGTTTTATGTTAGTTTAGTTTGTTTTATTTGTTTTAATTAGTTTGGTTAGTTTATATTAGTTTTCTCTTTGGTTTTCCTAGAACCTTAGATCGGCAAACGAAGCCGCTAAACCGGAAAGGGTGGTTCATTCCAAACAGCTTGGTTTATTAGACAACCCCGGACCAGTTCCACTCTCTCATTTGACGGACGGTCAATTTCGCCCGTCAACAAGAACTTGAACCTCGTCGGACTAGAAAAAAAGTGTCGACTGACACTTAGCCACAGTGAAGCAATATGATCATTGGAGGCATCATGGCCATTAGAAAGACGCTCCAGAATGGCTAGAAATGCAGTTATTGCTAGAAATATTGCCATTGGACCGTTAGGACCATGCCATAACGGATGGAATTGTATTAATTGAGGCATTCCTACCCGTTAGAGGAATATGTTCCGATGTTGTTTATTTAACCCGTCGAATGTTTCACCGAGGACACTTTTGTGAATTGTGATTATTCGAGCCCACAGAGAACTAATTGATTTTGTGTAGTGCTTATTAATACCTTGCCACCTGTTTTGTTTACCTTGAGAAATTGTCCATGTATCTGAGAAATTTGATCACGAGCGTGCATGTCGAGCGACCTTAGCACAGTAGAGAAATCCGTCAAAGAGATTTTGATAAACCTTATGTCTAAGAAGGTCATTTCCGTAGGAGCACAGGCCTCATCGACAAGAGGATTGAAAGCCTCCCAATCAACTGTACATTGATCTGGGCCATCCTGAACTGCGACAAAGAAATGGAGCAAGCATGACGACGACTTGGTGAACGCAAAGCTCATCCTGTCGATCCTTCCCAACTATATCCCGCCTCTAGTTGGAGTGGTTAGTCATGACAACATCCCGAGGGACTTCGACTATACATTGATCACTGCGTACCTCCCGAAGGGGATACGTGCAGTTGGACTGCAGCTGGGACAGATTCTGACGCTAAAGATCAGTGATTTCAACTTGGGAGACCGCAAGAATTATGGAATGCTCGCACCACATAAGTACTTAACAAAGATAACAAGGAAGAAATCAAAGATAATCCCCTAGCCATGGACCATGGACATCACAAGATCAACAATCCTTAATGTGATGAAGAGACCACACTTCGGTAGACATCAAGAGGTTAACACGAGCGTTAAAATCCTCTTGTCGTGTTACCATGGAAGTTACCTATGGTTGGATAGGCGCATCACTGTATATCCGGTGTTGGTACACTAGATCACTGGATTGAGCATGCAAGGACCAGACCCTCTAGATTTTTACCCAGATAAGGTTGCAGATCACGCCCTGACACAGCCAATAAAAGACACCTATGGCTATGTGGAGAAAGGGAAGTAGGGATACAAGGTAGCCTCCATCCAAAATGGCACAGTGCGCCTAGCTTTCCAATTGATCAATGGTAATCTCATCAAGAAGAATAGACCAACGCAGGTCATTAGGTTTGTCGTCGACCTCGCAGTAAAATGCGTTGAAGGGATGCAGATGAACTAGGTGAGCTACCTCGTCAACCAGTTGGAGAAATATTGTGGGGAAGCACAAGACTAGGGCTACGAGTTTCACTTCAGTTGGTTGTTGATTCTCGTTGCCTTTGTTGCTTGGGAGATGCTAGAAGGAGCGACCTTCCCTGAAGTTGAGCCATCTGAACCACTGGCTGCGAGGTTCACCACCTTACGGTACTCGAGCGATATGGCGAAGTAGTGGCAGTCAAACATTGCCTTCCACACCTATTATCTATAGCTCATGCGAGCCATTGAGTCATTCCCCTGAATGAATCCGAATACTTTTCATCGGTTCAGGCCACTTGAGAAGTTCCATGCATATAGGAATTTCATATATATCACTGCACATAGAGACGAACACAAGGAAGATATCCAATCCTATTACAAACTCACTGAGGAAGATATGGAGTAAATAACCAAGGAATGGCCTAGAGAATTCCTTGTACCAGTTGAATAGACATAACTCTTCGACCCCGACCTCATCGGAAATCCTGTGGTCACTCAATAAGAGTATGATGGACCCAACAATAGTAAGAAAAAAAAAAAGGAAGAGGTACAGGAAATAAACAGTGTATCGGAGGAAACTGCATCAGAGTCACCTGGAGGAGGAGGAGATGATGAAGTATACCAAAACGAGGACGAAGGGGAAGAATACAATCAGGAATAGGGTGAAGTGACACTGCCTAAATGTCCCCTTACATAGGCTGAGACATTGAAGAAAAGAAAGGTTTCCCCAAAGAAACCCTTAGCAAAGAAGAAGAAGAGTCGCGTGAATAAACCTCAGTTACAGACTATACTTACGGTGGATTATGTTGACCTTATCATCGCAGCTATATCAGATACTTTCGAGGACATTTTGTAGTGAGATGAAGACAAACATGGGACAATGTATGACAGGATCGAGGCAAAGCTCAAAGGGGTACAACAAGCTCTTTATTTGAACCACATAATGTCTACTACATCATTGTCATCAGGGGACATAGAAGTAGGAGATGAGCCTGCCCAACTATGCAGATTAGCAGATGCAACAAAGGCTCACCTTCGTCAATTCCAGGAAGAAAACAAATATGCCACATAGGCATTGAAGCAAGCAAAGGAGGAATCCATTTAGAAACATTGGTTTGCACAACAATAGAAATATGACCTCGAGGCAAAGTTTGCAAAGGATAGAGCACAGATCCAGAAGGAAAAAGAACAGTTGCTCATGGAGCCAATTGAAGTTAAAGAAGCAGTCACTAGAGCACTTCACTTTGTGTCAGGCCTAGCACAGATGGAAGAGGAAAGAACTAAGAGCCAAGTGGGGAAGCTCGTTGAATCCATTCAACAGCTCCACGCTAGAGTAGCAGAACTAGAACTGCAAGCAGTGCCAAGCACTCCACAGGAAGTGCGAGATTAAAGGGAAGAAAATTCTCAGACCGCAGTCGAAAGAATCAAGGCATTGGCCTTAGAATGCATAAAAATCAGCAATCGAAGTGCACAGACCTATGAGCACCTTGCTGTTGTGGGGAAAATCTCCCTACGAACTAGCAAATAGAGTTCAGACTTTTCATACAGATATGACCGAAGAGAAATTACTTTCTACCTTCATCCCTAGATTTAAATCCCCTTTTCTTAGTAAATGTATGGAAAGATCAACCTACCTCGTTCCCATCGTTTGATGTCGATCCTCTGTTGTACTTGATTACTTGTTCGCAATACCCCTTCCAAAGCTGACCTGCATCCAAGACAAGCAACAACTATGCATGCATCCTACTTATATACTAACGGGTTAGAAATCCAAACATATACTAATCAAAATATAAAAAGTTCATGAATTGGGATGGGAAAAGCATTTTCTTTATTACTTTGAATGAGTCAACTTACAAAATTTTAGACAGGCCACCGCTCCTCGAACTTGATCCTGGGCTCCTCTTCTTCTATCCTCCAACTGCTTTTCTTTGAATCTCCTTTGGCACAAGGAAAGGCTAAAGGGTTGGGACAATGGGAATAAGTAAATGGACAGAGTTTCTTTGTTATATTTTTCCTCCTCTCAAATGGGACCCCTACCCCTTCTTTTATAGGCTAGAAGGAGCTAGGTATTTGGACGAACCCTCAGCTATGCATGGATGAGAGTTTTAGTTAACTCACCCATAGATTTTGTGTTCCGTCGGCAACTTTCCTTTTTTCATGCTTTTGTCAATCCACGCAGGTTGTTTTGGGTCAGCGAGCATGTACATGCGTGCAATAATGGATTAGGGCACGTGGGCCTTTATAAAAGAGGATTTTCAAAGAGTTGTTCAACAATGATTTGGAAAAGAAAGGATATGAGATGGCATGATGCCAGGTAAGCATGTGTGGTGCAATTTAAGGTTATAACAGATGCCCCCTAATGTGTGAGGTTAGAAGAGTATCTGATGGCCGAAATACATTACCAATCTTTACTGATGTGCCGAACGATTGAGCCCAAGGATCTGGAACTGGGAGGCACCTTCTGCAAAATAACACATGTCTCACCGAGGCGGGCATACCCATGCTCGAGATAAAATAGAATCATGGCTACCAATCAAATACACTGTAGATCCATGTAAAATAACTATAAAGAGTAGCCATGAACAATACACAGCGGAGCTACATATCGAAATCAGAAAGATATACATATAGACTATCCATCTTCCAGAAGTTGATTTGGCCTGATGGCAGGAGATGAGATCTTCAGAGCTCAAGCAACAACTTCAAAATATTCAAAACTTGGGTAGGAGTGTAATATGAGTGTACGACTTCACTACCCAGAGGTCTTCGACGGCTCGTCAGTCATGGACTTGATAATCTTGATGATCAGACTGAAGGCTTCAATGATTTCGAACAAGGACTTGATTGGATGTTCAGGATGGTTGGGTATGAGGAAAAGAGACATATTGCAGAGGGGTCGACTTAGGCTTGGTGACAAACTTCCCTTGGATAATAGCACGACAAATGATGAGACTCAGGCAGGATGGCATTAATCATAAGTCTACGAAGCAGGAGGCAATGCAAACTCTCCATATGTTTGGAAGGATAACCAAATGGTGGAGGACACAACTCTATATAGCAAGAAAAATCTTCCTAAGGTCGTACTACATCCCATAGTTTGATGAACAAACAGATGGATGTGCTTTATCCAAGGGCAACTCATTACGTTGCTAATAAAGAAAATACTTTTCCCTTCCTCTTTTTGGGGTATATTTGATTTTTTTGTTCTTTTAAATAATTGTGGAAAACGAATAAAGGAATATTATGTTACAAAGGAGGAATGAGTGTTGCAAACATACAAGCTCAAGGCACAAGGACAAGACTGATGTTCTAGTAGAATGATACTCGAGAAAAATCCTCCGGGGGCCAAAGGTGTTAAGACGCAGAAGAAAACTGTTACAAGGCTGGTGTATAAGGTATGCAAACACGGTTAATAAAACACACAATGGTAACATCCTTTGATGTAAGTTTAACGATCCCAGAGAAGGTAAGCTCAGTGGTTTTTTATATTTAGAGAGTCTAAAAAAACATAAAAGGAGACTCCAATGGGGTACCTTTTTCGAAGGTAGTCTAGTCGGTTCGAAAAAGGGGTAAACTAGCACCGACAAGACGTCGATTCAAAACCATTTTCACGAGTGTGACAAGGACAAGATCACTCGGCCATTTTTTCATTTTTAAGGGGTCTGAAAAAAGCTTAACTATGGACTCCGTCAGGAATATTCTTCTGGACCAATTTAACGAGCGTGAAAGAATAAGGTCACTCGACGATCTTTTCAATTTTAGGGAGTCTGAAAAGAGATTAACTATGGACTCCGTGGGGGTTCATTTTTCGTAAGTTTAGTCCCTGAGGCCCAAAAAAGGGATAAAATTATACCTAAGAGTACTCTTCTAAAGAACGAAAGTCCCATAGAGTATACCTTTGTTCATACAATTGACCGTCTGGACCGAAAAAGGGGTAAACTACCATCGGACAGATGTGACTTCAAATTTCAGTTTAACGAGCGTGAAAGGCCACAAGATCACTCAGCAATATTTTCATGTTTAGAGGGTATGAAAAGGGCTTAAAAGAAGACCCGTTATTTTTTGGGAGTCCTGAGGGTGAGATCAAGAGTGAAGAAGAATCATGAAAATGAGGCTCAAACTTTTATTCAGGAAAGACTATAAGGACTCCCGAGCCTACAGTGTTTTAGAGACAGCATGGACACCATAATGAAACCATGACCTACCTAGGGCATCCATGTTCTGGTAAGCTCTACCACCAAGTTGCGACACTTCTAAAGCAGATAGGATGATTCTGTGTCACAACCTGATGGGATTGATCCTATGGCAGAGGAAAAAGACAATGAGACGCAAAAGTCGGGGTAGTAACCTAACCTATATGCTCAAGTTGAGTCTTGGAAAAACTTTCATGGATCGTCAAAATTTCCTCAAAACTCAAAAAAAAATGTCCCAATACCCGATCAAATCCCTCCCATATAACTCCTGAATCACTCTAAATGGTTTTTGGTATAAAGAAAATGATAAGGGAGGCCAAAAAAGTGACAAAAAAAGGCCAAAAAGTCTATAAATAGAAGTTGGCAACTCATTATCACCATTGTTGATTTGGAAATTGACTTTGGAGCCAAAAGACCCCATTTGATAAAAACGGTGATTCCGGGAGCTACATTGGATGAAACGAACTTCCGCTTGGACCAAGTAAGTAAAAACGCCCCTATCTAGCTATTCAATTCGTTATTTTTGCTTTGCATTCCATGTTTTGGGTGGGCGTCGACCTTTAAAAGGTCAGCCCTAGGTCCACGTGGGTTGTCTCTGGACAAGCCGTGTGTACACTTGGGCAGAGTAAAACCTACTCGCGTGTACACACGACTGTCACCTAGACAACACGCATGGACCCCCCTTTTATAGATAAAAAGGACCAAACAACACTCACTAACCCTCCTGAATTTTTTGTGTTGGTAGGATGTATGTCCACTGGAGGGAAAGGGAGCATGAAGCAATTAGTGAGTTGGTTGCGGGAGATCCGAATGTCGTGGCCGCGTTGATGCAATGTGGTTTGCTTGAGTTCTTCATGTGTCCGTTTATGTGAGTGCAACCGATGCTACTTAATGCCTTGGTTGACTATTGGCACCCTGATGCAGAGGCCTTCATGCTAGAGGGGAAATCACTGGTTCCCACCACCGAGGATATCTACTTTTTGACTGGCCTCTCAAGGAGAGGGGAACTAGTCAATTTCAAGACGTTTCCATCAAGGCCACTTAACATAGCAGAACTGATAGCCTTGCACTGTGAGGCTGGGACAAACCATTTGAGCTCCCAGGTGCCCATAAGTAATATCACTGACCTATCGCTGCAAGCGATATTATTTCTCATTGGGCGGATTACTAGTTCAGAAGCCTTGTATCAGGCGTCTTGTGCACAGATAAACTGTGTTATCCAGTTCTTGAATGCACAAATTTTTGATTGGAGTACCACAATACTAGAGTGTAGGAAGAGGCAATTGACATATTGTCGTCAGCAGACCTAGACAGCATGCATGGACCCCCCTTTTATAGATAAAAAGAACCAAACAACACTCACTAACCTCCTGATTTTTTTGTGTTGGAAGGATGTATGTCCACTGGAGGGAAAGGGAGCATGAAGAAATTAGTGAGTTGGTTGCAGGAGATCCGAATGTCATGGCCGCATTGATGCAATGTCATTTTCTTAAGTTCTTCATGTGTCCGTTTATGTGAGCACAACCGATGCTACTGAATGCCTTGGTTGACTATTGGCACCCTGATGCAGAGGCCTTCATNGGGAAATCACTAGTGCCCACCACCAAGGATATCTACTTTTTGAATGGCCTCTCAAGGAGAGGGGACCTATTCAATTTCAGGACGTTTCCATCGAGGCCGCTTAACATAGAGGAACTAATAGCCCTGCACTGTGAGGCTGGGACAAACCATTTGAGCTCCCAGGTGCCCATAAGTAAGATCATTGACTTATCGCTGCAAGCGATATTATTTCTCATTGGGCGGATTACCGGTTCAACAGCCTTGCATTAGGCGTCTCGTGCACAGATGAACTGTTCTATCCAGTGCTTGAATGCACAAATTTTTGACTGGAGTACCACAATACTGGAGTGTATGAAGAGGCAATTGATATATTACTGTCAGCGGACACAGAGGAACTTCGGGTTCTGGACAATTTTGTGTTCATTTTTGTTTGAGAGAGTTCTGAGCTTTAGTCCTCGGGAAGTGGTACGAGGACATCAGGCCTCTTTTCTTGCTATATCTATATGGGCAATATTACTACCACAATAGGGTGGTGGAAGGACCAATGAGTCCTTCGATGATGAATTTTTTTCATGGTTGTCATGGGAGATCCCTGTGATTGAGGATTACCCATATGCAAGGATAGACTTTTCGAGAGATCCTGAGATACCCATGCCTCTTGGTGAGGAGCGAGGGGAGATGGGTAAGTCTCCACCTTTGTATTTTTTTTGTTGTATATGTAATTTTTATGTCATTTTTTTTATATATATCATTTTTTTTATATGCCAGAGTATTTGACAAATATACGTTTGTTTCATGCAGATGTGGGACCAGTGCGACCTGCCGATTATGCACGGAACATGCATCATCCTTGGCTAGAAGTCGCAGCTACCGCTGTCGGGGGACCAATAGTAGTAGGAAACCTCCCATCCGGGGAGGCTGAGAAGGTACTTAGACAAGTTGAGAGGAACTTTACTGCACTCACTCGCACAGTCCCAATGGCAGAGATTGAAGACCTGCCACCATCCATGCAGTCTCATGTAGTGAGGGCACCTCGGACGGGGTCCGATTGTTTAGGCATTTATCCCATGATATGGACCAGTATAACAGAGCCCATAGGCCCTGAACTTATTTAGACTTTTTACATGCCACGAGCACTACTTGTATATATGTTTTGAGGGCATAAGCCCTGTGACTCGTTATTGGTCCTATTTTTGAGGCGCTTGCATCCATCTATGTACTCTGGTTACTTTATGATATTATATATG
>SNQJ01S0071394.1:19083-31660 GCA_010110895.2 Picea sitchensis | reverse complement strand
TTGGTCATATATGCATGTAAATTCTGAACTCTATTTGCTAGTCTGTAGGGAGATTTTCCCCACAACAGAATTGGCGACCATACTGGGGATACTCTTTAGGGTTCCTAGAATTTTATTTGGTTTTTGGGTAGTTTTAAAGACTAGTTTTTCTTTCCTGTTTTTTCTTTTAATTTCTGTAAGGTCTGAGCTAGCAGAGAGTCTAGTTTTCCATACCAACTTTCTCTGATTTGCTTGACTGTGTTTGTCGGGACCCATAGAGGTACATGTGGCCTGCATAAGGTCTGCACGCGTGTGCCCGCACCCTACTCTCTTACAACCCGCGTGTGAACGCTATCTGAAGAGGTAGCAGTAGCGTGTAGAGTTCAGAGAACTTCAGAGGCAGTCATCCTCTTCCCTGTCAGAATCACACATTCTCAGGGGGTTTTCTGAAATTATGTCTGAGTCTTGTTTGCTAGTAGTCCTATCTCAGATTGTTTTTGCCTTATCATTTTTTCCTTACATTATTTGTTTTTCTATCAAAAGAGTGTCCAAGCCTTCAAGGGATCCTGGTTATCAATATCAGTGGTCTCTTCCTGGTTTAGTTTGTCTATTTTCATTTTTTCTCAGAATTTAGATATACACGTGGTCTGTACAAGGTCAGCCCATGTGTACACGCCCTCTGTCTCTATCCAGCGCGCGTTCACATGCGTGTTGTTTGAGTAATAGTCACATTCTTGTGCAGGATACTTTTTGTTGAGGGTAAGGCAGCCATCCTTTCATTTAATAAGAATCATTCCTCTCAGGTGTTTGAATCTCTGTTTGAGCAGTCAGTAGCTTAGGATTAATCTTACCCTTAGCCTTTTTTTTCTCAGTTAAAAAAGTTGTCATAAAAATAAAAGAATTTTTAAGGTTTTTAGACAAGTGTGAGAGTCATTGTTTTTAAATAAAATTGCTAGTGTGTGATTCTTGACCTGATTCTTTGTGATCTGCAATTAGGCCATAATTGTTTTTCTTGGTTTTTTCTTGTCGGTATTTTTCCTTTCTTGCTTTACTAGCATTTAAATAAAAACAAAAAAAATCTCTTTTCATTTTCTTATTTGTTTGAAGAGTGTGTTTCTGCATCATTAGCCAGGGAAAAGTCATTTATTTCATAAGTTTTTACAATTTACTTAGAGCACAAGTAGCTTGTAGTCAAGTGAAATTTCTTTTGAGTTTGTTGTCCAAAATCTTAGAAAAATTAAAAATATTTCTTTTGAAAAGTTGTTGAAATTTTTCATTCAACAAAAGTTTTGTTTCCATATTTTTTATTCATTTTTTACTTTCGTCTTTTACACATCATCAATTTCACCTTCATACCCCTTGATGTAAGACAAATCCATAAAATTAACGCTAAACTTAAAATCTACTAGACTTTTATGTTTGTAGGGTTCACCAACTAGTTCAGGACTAGGGCCTTGGATTAGGTTGGAGAGGAAACTCTTCAAGGCCATTTTAAATCAAACATTGGAGTTTGAGATAGGGAGTGTCTAAGTCTAGTGTCATGAAAGTTATTCGGGACCCCCCTCTAACATAGGGGATAAACATGAGGTCGTGTGCGGAAAGGTAGCGGAGATAACCCCTCCAAAGCTGGACCAATCGTAGTGGAGAACACATATAGAGAGCTTGTTTTGGGATTCCGTTGTTTTCATTTGCCACGGGGCTTCGTGGGTCTTGAATCCATTAGAGTTCCTCAGTTGTCTTCCAGACCATTTTCTCTCAATACCCTTGACAGGTTTCGGGCTCGATACCCTGCTCATTGTGGTCTACCCAACTTTTGACTGTACCCGC
The DNA here is from genome assembly GCA_010110895.2 of Picea sitchensis. NCBI lineage: Eukaryota > Viridiplantae > Streptophyta > Pinopsida > Pinales > Pinaceae > Picea > Picea sitchensis. The sequence goes on along the minus strand of SNQJ01S0071394.1, from coordinate 29,854 downwards.
CTAGTGACTATTTGCGCGCTAGCAACCTAGTTGCCAATCTTTTTTAGGAACATACACAGGTGACTGTGTGGGTATACCACAGTACCTAGGACATACATCAGGCCATGATTTGTAGAGTATATCCGGAGGGTGCTTCTGTGTTCGAGTTTCACTTGCACCGGTAAGTTGTTGTAGTGTTGGTTGTTGTAACTGTTCTTCCAATTAATTTAGTGTTTGCCTGTCTTTTCTTCTAGGGATTATTTTTTAGTGTGTGTTACTTTTGAACGTTTAGAATACCTTAGAGTGTCTTGGATATTCTCACACAGTGGAGGATCCCGAGCTCCACCAGTCACAAAGGCTTCTTGGCCTGCCGCCGGTTACACTGGAGCCACCCCTGCCACCATTAAGGTGAAAGATAGACCAACAAGGGTCTTTTGAAGCGACTGGGTTACAAACCATTGTGCTCGACCAACCCCCGGAGGAATCGACCATTTTGGACCTTGAGGAAACCGCTCTTGGCCCGGTTGAAACCCCAACCACTGATTTCTTGGCACCTTTCATTGTACCAATCCAATTTTACGAGCGCTAGACAGTGTCGCACACAGCAATGGAAACAAATGTTGTTACTCCTTCTGGGAATTCTTCAATTCCCATTACGGTTGTCATCACAGTAGAGCGTTCTCCTCCTAACCCACCATCATCGGTCTGAGCCACCATGGTCTTGACCGCAACTACTTCGCATAGTGGTTCGATCCCATCTTTGGCGGCAGCCACAACCCCTTTCACACCAAGTGCGACAGGCCCTCCATTCTCATATGGGATGCCTAGTTCGGGTACAAGTCCTGTACTTTCCTACTCCACTTTACAAACTTTGGGTCTGGGGGCAGGGAGCTCTAGCGCTCCTCTACAAGGTCACATGGGGGGCACTCCTACTCCTTTTAACGCTTTCCCTTATAGAGGAGTTCATATCCCTCCTTCGTCCCCTTCACTCGGTGGCTCACATCAGTAATCCGCTGGACAACCTGCACACAATAGTTTATTTGGAGCGGGGAGTCAAGGACCACCTTCGCATAGTATGCTGGTAGGTTCGACACCATTTTCTTTGAATGGAATGTTTGGTAACAACACCTTCTCATCAGTCGCTTTCCCGACTGGGGGCAACCCCATTTTTGGACAATCTACTCCTATGCAGGGTACTATTCCTGCATAGGGGGCAAACCTAGCAGGACCTTGGAATTCAGGGTAGGGATCCGTTCCCTCATCCGGAATGTCGATCTGGGGTAATTCCTTCCACAATCAATGGAACCCCTAACAAACCACGGGACTGGCATGGGGTAATCCTTCCCAAAGTCCTTCGAATACAATGCATGCCCAACAATCTATGTCCTATTTGGGAAATCAATCGATGATGTCTCCACATATGAAAAATCCTTATGTTGGCCAGGGCCATAGTTTCTACCAAAATTCGGGCTAGCATCCAAACTTCTCCTCGCAACCTAGTGCGAGTCAAACTCCAAGCCCCTTTTTCCCAGGTTATCACCAACAACCCAAACTAGCTTTCCTGGCGACGTTACACTTGCCAGATTTGACAAGGTTGTTGAATGAACCTATTTGTCATGATCCACGTTGGCCTCCTATGCCAACGAAGTTGCCTTCGGACATTCCAAAGTTCGAATCCAAGCCTAATGAAGATCCAAGAGATCATGTGACTACCTTCCATATTTGGTTCTCATCTAACTCATTGAAAGATGACTTCGTATAGTTGCTATTGTTTCAACGTACTCTCATTGGGAGTGCCAGGAAATGGTACATTGAGCTTGATCTCTCAAGATACTCTTCTTTTGGTGAACTGACGATGACTTTCTTGAACCATTTCTGGTTACCTGTGAGATACGATGCTGGCACAGAGCTGCTCGCAAATTTCAAATAGAAAACAACGGACCATATCTCTGATCACATCCGAGAATGGAGACACTGGAAGAGTTTAATCAAGGTACCAGTCCCACCAGCATTCCTGCTTTAGTGGTTCCTTAAGTCTTTGGTCCCGCAATTATCCAAAGACATTCCGACGTCAAGAGTTTTCTCTGAAGAAGACGCCATCATGAGGACTCAACAGTTTGAGCTCATCTATTCTCAGTCCGGTTTATTATACAACATCTTTCCAGATGTGCCACGTTCAATACTGGATAAAACTAGACAGAGAGTTGGACCACATGCCGATGGAATTGTTGGTTCAGCACAACCAAAGCCCACTGAGCAATTGATGAAGTAGTTGCAACAGTTATCTATACAACACACAGAGGCCAGCCAAACTATTGCTTTGGTTTCTCCCTCTACCAAAATGTCAGAAGTACACACAGTGCATTCGACTAACCCCAAGGCCACCCAGCAGCCTGAAGGGAAGAAAAAACAACGAAAGAAGGGTACGGGGGAAAAAAAACCCAATGATAATGCAGGCGGGGACAACACTGAAAAATGGAAGGCGAGGTATCCATGCAACTTATGTGAGGAAGACCACCCGACCCATCTATGTCCTCAACTTGCAGAGGCCCAAAAATTTGTCATGCAACAACAACAGGCGATGTTGACTAATCCATTTCAACATGGGCAAAATCTAACTCAAGCCTCTGCAAGCACGAAAGGGGATAGCCAAGAAACTTGCCCACCTCCGAACAACCCCTCATCCGCAAACATATATATGGTTAGGGGTGATGCTTTCATATCGACTAGAGCGCACGACTATAGTAAACCAAGCTCTTCTGAGAAGGGTAAAGAAGCTGATCTCCCATCTCTTCCACTACAGATTGAGAATATGTTGGGAGAAACAATGACACGCATTCCAAAAGGTGCATTTAAAAAATCTTCTCATAACCCAAACGCAAGGGCCACCCAGAACTACTCTGTGGTGGAAGATTTATTACAAACCCCTTGTGCGATGTCTGCTTTGGAGGTCCTCCAAAGCTGCCCTACTAAGAGGAAAGCCTTGTTAACCTCTTTGGGCTCTACTGAGACTTGTAATCTGGGTACCATCATGTTAAATACAACTGAATTAAAACCTTGTCTACCTTACCACGTAGCATTTCAGATAGTAGTGGCTTATCCCACGAAAATTTTTACTTGGAATATCTTCCGCACGGTGATCGATGAGGGCGCCTCGACATGCATCATGTCGTTGGCATGTTGGAAGGCCATTGTCTAGCCCAGTTTGTCTCCATCACCTACTCTCCTCACTTCTTTCGACGGTCATTCGTTTTGACCACATGGGATCGTTCCTTCTTTCCTCGTGTAGTTAGGAGGGAAGACCATGTGTGTCGAAGTAGAGGTATTTGATGCTCCCCTTGACTATAACCTCTTGTTAGGATGGAGTTGGACTTATGCTATGCAAGATATGGTTGCTACAGTTTTCCGGGTCTTTTTGTTTCCACACGAGGGTCGGATAGTGACCATCGATCAATTGTCTTTCTCTAGACTTGAACCAGCTTTGGGGGCATCCACGGTCCCGATGATTGATCATCCTCAACTAGGTGTCATCAATGTAGGATTTGGTTTGTGCCCATCCTTGATGGGTACCTTCGATTACCAACCTTCTCACGGCGATATCAAATTTATATCCAATCACCATAAGGTTGAGATTTTTCAAGTTTCATCGTTCTGCCCGACTTACTTCGAGGATCCATGGATACTTCCTTCCCCATCGGCCACGATGGATGAGACAGGGCACCCAAGCATGTCCATGCCCTTGTCTGCCGCTGAAGTAGCGTACTCTTTAGTCCAGCAAGCTTTAGCTAACCCTGATCCTATTCCTGCATAGGAGTTAGATCCACTTCTAGAGCCTATTTAGGCTTAGGGTTCTCTCGCTAACATCGATTCGTTAGACTTAGTCTTGCCTTCTGATGAAGCAGTAATCGAAGCAATGACTAGTCCAGACAAACCTTGGGAAGATCTTCATCACAGATCATATTTTCTCCCCGAGTTAAGCCAAATCGAAGCAGGAGAATTCACTGTGAACATGACAGGAGATCAGTCGTGTCCTATTAATCTCTTAGCTACCCATGAAATTTATGCTGAGGGAAATATGGAAACTATCGCTGAAACTATACCAATCAACATCTCCCGAAACCCTGGCATCGTGGAGAACATCTTCATCGGAGCGGATTTCTCCCCCAAAGAGATTCAAATCTACACGAATCTTTTCAAAGAATTCCGCGACGTTTTTGCCTGGTCTTATGAAGAAATGCCAGGCATCAATCCAAAAATAGTTGAACATGAAATCACAACGTATTCTGATGCCAAGCCTGTCCAAAAGAAGTTTTGTCCAGTTAATCCTAAGAAAGCAACAACCATCAAGATTGAGGTAGAGAAATTGCTAAAGGCAGGTTTTATCTATCCTATCCATTTGACTCAATGGGTGTCAAATCCTATGTTGGTCAATAAAAAACAAGGCACGATTCGTGTATGTACCGACTTCCGTGATTTGAACAAGGCATGTCCCAAAGATAATTTTCCAACACCATTCATTGACCAANTTGGTCTTAAAAATGCTGGAGCCAATTTCCAGCAGGCCATGTCTTTTTCTTTTCATGATCTCAAGCATATGTTCGAGGTCTATCTAGATGATTTAGCATCACGATCTCTCAAGAGAATGGATCATCCCACACACCTTAGACTTATCTTCGAATGTTGTCGCTACTTTCAGATTCACTTGAATCCAAACAAGTGCAGCTTCTACGTAGTGTCAGGACGTTTGTTAGGTTTCATTGTATCAACAACAGGGATCATGGTCGATCCTCTCAAGGTGGAGGCAATAATCTAGTTGCCCCCCCCATGCACAATCCTTCAACTTTAGAGTCTACAAGGCAAGGTGAACTTTTTACGATGCTTCATCGCCAACTATGCCAAAATCACCAAGGGCTTTATGCACTTACTAAAGAAAGATGTTCCTTTTTACTGGGACGAAGCCACTCAATGCTCTTTCGACACATTAAAACATGCCCTCACAACTACCCCTCTGCTACGACCACCTAACTATAACAAAGATTTCTTATTATATCTAGCTGCCGCAGAGTCAACCATTAGCATGGTTTTAGTTCAGGAAGATGATTTGTTCTTAGAATACGTGATCTATTACCTGATCCGAGGCCTCGTAGGACCATAAATCAATTATTCTCATATCAAAAAACTTGCATTGGCAGCAGTTCATGATGTTCAATGGTTCAGTCATTATGTTCTATTTCGCAAGACCACCGTCATTGCTGTCATGAATCCATTCCAGTACATGTTGACACTATGAGTAATAGGTGGAAAAATCAGCATATGGATAGTCATCCTCCAGGATTTTGACTTAGATTTCATTTCAGAAAATTCCAAAAAGTCATTGGTCTTCGTAGAGCTTATTTCAGAACTTTCGGTCGAGTCAGGTGACGTTGTGCCTGAAGAATCGCCTATCCGGGGAGATATGTTTTTGATCACATCTTCAGATCCCTGGTATGGAGATGTACTTATCTATCTCCAGAATTTGAAGTGCCCCACTTCTGCTTCTCGTGATGAGCATTGGCGTATACGCCATCACGCTAAGAATTATCTCATACACGATGATACATTGTATCGGAGAGGTGTAGACTGCATCTTACGTCGATGTATCACACATGAGGAGGAAGTTATCATGCTTAATGATTGCCATACCAGAGCTTGTGGCAGTCATTTGTCTGGGTTGGCAACAATCCAAAAGATTCTACGAGCAGGTTAATTCTGGCTAACACTTATTAAAGATTGTATAGAATCGGTCAAGAAGTGCCATCCGTGCCAAATCTTCTCTCAGAAGATGAGGGCACATCCTGCTCCCATGTTTCCTGTCATCACAGTTGGTCCCTTCACCAAGTGGGGGATTGATTACACTACTTGCAACCCCCCTTCAGCAAGGGGGCATTTCTCTATCATCATAGTTGTAGACTACTTCACTAAGTGGGTCGAAGCTATGCCAACGTTTAAAGATGATGGAGAGACTACAACTCTCTTTTTATTCAACCAGATCATAGCGAGGTTCGGCGTCTCGAGAGAGATTGTTACTGACCATGGCAGTCACTTTCAGAACCAAATGATGACCGAATTAACATCAAATCTTGGGTTACGGCAAGAGCATTCATCACCCTACTACCCCCAATCCAATGGGTAGGTGGAAGCTGTAAACAAAACTCTTAAGACTATTCTACAACGAACTATCAACTTAGCCAAGTCAAATTGGCATTTGATGTTATACTCAACATTATGGGCTTACCGAACATCTGTTAAGACTGCAACTGGTTTCTCACCTTTTCAACTCATTTACGGGCTAGAGGCAGTCTTGCCCATCGAATGTCAGATCCCATCTCTAAAATTGGCAGTAAAATTATTGCCAGACACTCCTCCACTTGAAGAATGGTTAGTATACCTTGAGTAGCTCAATGAGCAGCGTCGTGATGCAACCCTAGCCAATGAGGCTCACAAACATAAGGTCAAGTGTTAGTATGATAGGTCCATTCATCCTCGGATTTTCTCTGAAGACGACCTTGTCCTGATCTATGACCAAGATAAGGACCCCTTGGGGGTAGGAAAATTCAAACCCATGTGGTTCAGAACTTTCATCATAAAAGAGGTATTAAAAAAGGGCGCTTATCGTCTGGTTGATTTTGAAGAGAGTGCTTTGGCGGAGCCTAGAAATGGGCTCTACCTCAAGAAGTATTACTCATAGGTAGGTCACTGTGGGTAACTTTTTGTAACATATGTATAGTCTTTGTACTATTACTTTTTAGTTTCTTTTAAATGTTATGGACATGTCATTGATGTTATCTTTTGTCAAATATGGCAGATGTCAAGTGATTCCGAGGTGTTCATTGGATATGCAGATGGTGCTAGTTGGCACACTCGGAGGCTGGCCTCTGCAACTTGGGTAATATTTACACCTCAGGGCCAGTTGTTATCTTCTGGAGGTATATTCTTAGGTGACACCACAAATAATGCCACCGAGTATAGTGCAGTTATTGAGTTGCTTCATGACGCCTTGTCATTGGGTATCTCTCATCTACGGGTCTATCTTGACGCTCAACTAGTTGTGTCTCAGTTAAACAGAGTATACCGGGTTCATGATCCAAATTTACACTGACAATTCCTTAGGGTATGTCTCTTAGAACGAAACTTTGATTATATTACATATTTTCATGTTCCTAGGAGATTAAACCAAATTACAGATACTCTATCTAATCAAATTCTAGATTGGCATCTTGCACACATATGAAAGAACATTGACATAAGCATGTAAATACATTTTTGCACACGTAATCCATAAGACACAAAAGATAAAAAAACCATATATAATATCATAAAGTAACCAGAGTACAGAGATGGATGTAAGCGCCTCAAAAATAGGACCAATAACGAGTCACAGGGCTTATGCCCTCAAAAAATATATACAAGTAGTGCTCGTGGCATGTAAAAAGTATAAATAGGTTCAGGGCCTATGGGATCTGTTATACTAGTCCATAGCATGGGATAAACACCTAAACAATCGGACCCCGTCCGAGGTGCCCCCACTACATGAGGTTGCATAGATGGCGGCAGGTCCTCAATCTCTGCCATCGGGACTATGCGAGTGAGTGCAATAAAGTTCCTCTCAACTTGTCTGAGTACCCTCTCAGCCTCCCCGGCTGGGAGGTTTCCTGCTACTACTGGTCCCCCAACAGCGGCAGTTGCGGCTTCTGGCCGAGGATGACGCATGTTCCGTGCATAATCGACAGGTCGCACTGGTCCCACATCTGCATGCAACAAACGTATATCTGTCAAATACTCTGGCATATAAAAAAAATGATATATATAACAAAAATGACATAAAAATTACATATACAACAAAAAAAATACAAAGGTGGAGACTTACCCATCTCCCCTCGCTCCTCACTAGGAGGCACGGGTATCTCAGGATCTCTCGAAAAGTCTATCCCTACATATGGGTAATCCTCAATCACAGGGATCTGCCGTGACAACCATGCAAAAAAGTCATCATCAAAGGACTCATTGGTCCTTCCACCACCCTATTGCAGCAGTAATATTGCCCATCTACATATAGCAAGAAAAGAGGCCTGATATCCTCATACCACTTCCCGAGGACTAAATCTCAGAACTCTCTCAAAAAAGAATGAACACAAAATTCTCCTGAACTCGAAGTTCCTATGTGTCTGCTGACGACAATCTATCAATTGCCTCTTCATACACTCCAGTACTGTGGTACTCCAGTCAAAAATTTGTGCATTCAAGCACTGGATAACACAGTTCATCTATGCACGAGACGCCTGATGCAAGGCTGTTGAACCGGTAATCCGCCCAATGAGCAATAGTATTGCTTGCAGTGGTAGGTCAGTGATCTTACTTATGGGAACCTAGGAGCTCAAATGGTTTGTCCCAGCCTCACAATGCAGGGCTATCAGTTCCACTATGTTAAGCATCCTCGATGGAAACGTCCTGAAATTGACTAGTTCCCCTCTCCTTGAGAGGCCAGTCAAAAAGTAGATATCCTCGGTGATGGGTACCAGTGATTTCCCATCTAGCATGAAGGCCTCTGCATCAGGGTGCCAATAGTCAACCAAGGCATTCAGTAGCATCGATTGTGCTCACATAAATGGACACAGGAAGAACTTAAGAAAATGACATTGCATCAACGCGGCCACGACATTCGGATCTCCCGCAACCAACTCACTAATTGCTTCATGCTCCCTTTCCCTCCAGTGGACATACATCCTACCAACACAAAAAAATCAGGAGGGTTAGTGAGTGTTGTTTGGTTCTTTTTATCTATAAAATGGGGGTCCATGCATGTTGTCTAGGTCCGTTGATGAAAATCTGTCAATTGCCTCTTCCTACACTCCAATATTGTGGTACTCCAGTCAAAAATTTGTGCATTCAAGCACTGGATAGCATAGTTCATCTGTGCACAAGATGCCTGATGCAAGGCTACTGAATCAGTAATCCGCCCAATGAGAAATAATATCGCTTGCAGTGATAGGTCAGTGATCTTACTTATGGGCACCTAGGAGCTCAAATGGTTTGTCCCAGCCTCACAGTGCAAGGCTATCAGTTCCGCTATGTTAAGTGGCCTTGATGGAAACGTCTTGAAATTGACTAGTTCCCCTCTCCTTGAGAGGCCAGTCAAAAAGTAGATATCCTCGGTGGTGGGCACTGGTGATTGCCCCTCTAGCATGAAGGCCTCTACATCAGGGTGCCAATAGTCAACCAAGGCATTTAGTAGCATTGGTTGCACTTGCATAAATGGACACAGGAAGAACTTAAGCAAACCACATTGCATCAACGCAGCCACGACATTCGGATCTCCCGAAACCAACTCACTAATTGCTTCATGCTCCCTTTCCCTCCAGTTGACATACATCCTTCCAACACAAAAAATTCAGGAGGGTTAGTGAGTGTTGTTTGGTTCTTTTTATCTATAAAAGGGGGGTCCATGTGTGCTGTCTAGGTGACAGTCGTGTGTACACGCGGGTAAGTTTTACTCTGCCCAAGTGTACATGTGGCCTGTCCAGAGACAACCCACGTGGACCTAGGGTTGACCTTTTAAAGTTCGACGCCCACCCAAAAAATGGAATGCAAAGAAAAAATAACGAATTGAATAGCTAGATAGGGGAGTTTGTACTTACTTGGTCCAAGCAGAAGTTCATTTCTTCCACTGTAGCTCCCGGAATCACCGTTTTTATCAAAGGGGGTCTTTTGGCTCCAGAGTCAATTTCCAAATCAACAATGGTGATAATGAGTTGCCAACTTCTATTTATAGACTTTTTGGCCTCTTTTTGTCACTTTTTTGGCCTCCCTTATCATTTTATTTATACCAAAAACCATTTAGAGTGATTTAGGAGTTATATGGGAGGGATTTGATTGGGTATTGGGACATTGCTTTTTGAGTTTTGAGGAAATTTTGACGGTCCATGAAATTTTTTCCAAGACTCAACTTGAGCATATAGGTTAGGTTACTACCCCGAATTTTGCGTCTCATTGTCTTTTTCCTCTGCCATAGGATCTGTTAACTCCCAAAATGAAACCGTCCTTTCGGTCGAGTTTTGGCTGGATATCATAGCTTTCAGTAGTATCTTCAAGTCATTGTTGAGTTTTTATAGTTGAGAAAAATTTTGGTTTTGGTGTATCTTAGGAAATAATCGATCCATAAAGTCTTCTCTTTCGAAAATGTAATTGTTTACTTTCAACAGCTAACATCTTGTTAAAGGGTTCATTATGCACTGTGGAAAGCGATAGCTTTCAACAGCTAAGGACGTCGTTTCATCAGTTCAAAACGCTGTGGAAAGTGACAAGGCGCAAAAAGCTTGACAGACAGTTCGCACGTGGCACGTTGTGGAGAGTACTTACTTTCGCGCTAAGGAATGTTTTTCAAATGATGTGGTACGTTGTTTTACTTTCCGCGGATAAAGTAAGTTTCCTATCAAATGGTGCGCTGTGGAAAGTATTCACTTTCCGCAGCTAACAGGGTTTTCCGAAGAGTTCACGTGCTGGTGAAAGTGGCAAGCGAGCGTGATGGCATGAATGTTTTCCAAACACCGTAGCTGCATGAAGCACGAATCACGTGCTCATTATCCACGCATGCACGAAATGATGAGGTGATAACCCCCACGTCACAACGAGATCCGAGACATGCGCTGGTGGAAGCAAGCAATCATGATAGTTCAAGCTTGTGTAACAGGATATGACAGAAATTTGAAATCTTTCCAGAACCAACGCGCAACTATCATCACACCCGAAATGGCAA
>SNQJ01S0071393.1:13259-49982 GCA_010110895.2 Picea sitchensis | reverse complement strand
TTCAAAGCAGTTAAGCATTTTCGGTCCTATCTTTTGAAGTCAAGGACGAAGGTCATTGTCCCCTACCCTGTCGTAAGGAACTTGTTAGTGCAAAAGGAGTTAGGAGAGAAAAGAGCCAATTGGTTCACCTCCTTGCAGGAGTATGACTTAGAGATCACCCCAACACAGATCGTGAGAGGCCAAGGATTGTGTAAGTTGGTTGTTGATTCAGAGATAGGACAGAGAGAAGATAGTGATACGTCAAACCTAGAACCATGCGATCAACGTTTGATTTGTTGCGCACAAAACCTCGTAAGTCCTTGGTACGACGACATTAGATTTTGTCTTGAACATGGATCAGCACCCCGTCACCTTGACCCCGCCAAGAGAAAATCGTTGAGACTAAAGTCCGCCTCCTTTCATCTAGTTAACGATATACTGTTTCGTCAGAATTTTGATGGCGTACTGATGCGTTGTCTTGAAAAGGACGAAGCAAAAAGAGTCTTGCTTGAGTTGCATGCAGGAGAAGCTAGTGGTAACTTCGGTGGCGACACCACTGCTCATAAGGTTTTAAGAGCCGGTTACTACTGTCCCACGCTCTTTAGAGATGCCCATGCCTTGTGTCGAAAATGTGTCATTTTTCAGAAAGCATCAGGGCGATTGCAAAAACCAGCCTTCCCCTTGCAACCCGTCACAGTCGATTCTCCTTTCCAGCAATGGGGCCTTGATATCATAGGTCCTATTAACCCTCCATCCTCACAATAGAACAAGTATATTGTGACAACCACTGATTATTTTACTCGATGGTCTGAAGCCATCGCGCTAAGAACTGTTAACACAAGTCAGGTGATCGCTTTTCTAAACTCGAATATCATCACTCGTTTCGGTATCCCTGATTGTCTAGTCTTTGCTAATGCTTCATACTTTTCTTCTCTAGAGATGTGTGAGTTCGCTTTGGAGAAAGGGATAAAACTAAAGTATTCTGCTAGTTACTACCCCCAGGGCAATGGCTTAGCAGAATCAAAAAACAAGAACTTGATCAAGATTATCAAGAGAACCGTGGCTGAAAATCACAAGAACTGGCACAATTCACTGCTTAATGAATTGTGGGATGATAGGGTAACACCCAAAGCCGCTATAGGTAATTCCCCCTTTTTTCTCGTTTATGGAAGAGAAGCCATTCTACCACCTCACATTCTTCTTCCTTCGCTTCAATTGTCACAAAAAGTCCAAGAAGAAGATTGTCCCCCTTTAGAAATCCATATTAATGCTTTGATGAAGTTAGAAGAAGTAAGAACCCAAGCTAAGCGTAAACTAGATCAACATCAACAATTGATTAAAAGATGGTTCGATTCTAATTCTGCTTCTGATAGGAATTTTGAAGTAGGCGATCTCATCTTAAAGTGGGACAAACCACGCGAAGTAAAGGGTGAGCACACCAAGTTTCAAAATTTGTGGCTTGGGCCATTTTTGATTGCTGAAAAGTTGGGTCCTAGTTCCTTTCGATTACAGAATCTTGAAGGGCAACTTGACACCTATCTAGTGAATGGCCAAGCCCTGAAAAGATACTTCGCTTGATTACTACCCTTGTATATTATGTAAATATTTCCTTTTGTTTTTATTTTTCCTTTGTTTTCATTTTTTGTTTTGATTTGATTGATCAGTTTTTGTGTTTTTGGAACACATGCATGCCTGTGCACTGAGCCATTCAGACAAAGACCATGGGAAAATTTCTTCGCTGAAATAACTTCTGGAAGATTGTACGAACATCAGTGATATATTTCTGAAACTGATATTTATGTTGGAAAATTTTGTTGTTTGAAAGAAGTTTACTAATTTCAATCTCTGAGCAAAGTTTGTCATGATCATCTATTATCTTTTTACACTGTCCCTTTTCTGTAAAGAAATGACTCAAAAGGATGTCTCCCTGTCATAGTAAGTTGTTTTGTAAATAGAAAATTTCTGGAGCTGAATAAAGGACAATGTCAAAAATTCTGATGAGGTCTAAAAATATGATAAAATATCAGGATTTTCAGCGTCACCCCGCTCAGCTATCCATAAAAGAAAAACAAAATAAAAATATTAATAAGAGCTGTGGGAAATGTTTGTAAACCCGTTGGGATACCGAACAGGTCCGCTGGCAGCGGGTAAATGCAAGCATGGCACCAAGACAACTTCGTCGAGGTACTGAATAGGCCTGCTGGCAGCGAAGCAATGTCGGGTACATGAAAATCTGTGTAAAAAATTATGAGAAACCTCTTTAAAGTCCTTTATTCTGATCTAGAACTTCTTGACAGGATACGTATGTCCGAGTGGGTTAAATGGAAACCATGTCGAGGCTATGGACGCCTGCTGGCAGCAGTGGCCATGCCAACAGTATTGAAGATTTTATCATTAATATCATGACTTGCTGATCTTAAGACTGTTATTAGTTTTTCATCTTTTAAAACATCGCTGGAAAAGATGGTAAATGATGATGTTTGTACGATTTTCTGATGGTTTTTTTTGAGTTGAATTTTTCTTTGCTGTCCTAATCTGAATTTATTTCTTTTGACAGAGATAACTGCTTCTCCCAGTGTGTCGCCATTGTTGGCAGCCAATTCAATTTTTTCCATTGACTTATAAGCTGCCTGCACCTCTGACTTATGAACTTCAAATTACCGTCGCTTTTTGCAAATAGACGATATTTTCATTTCATGCGACATTTGCAAATTGGTTTCAATTTAGTTTTCACGACTGTAAGCGTGAAAACTCCTCCATCGTTATTTGAACTGTCATGATCTTCTCATTGATATTCTGAAAGGCACTTAGTTTTGGTTTGTTATTAAGTGGATGGAATGATTTTTCGAACTATGTCCATTTGCCTATTCTTGCTTTGATTGCACAACTTGATCTTTATTTGATTGATAAGGCATTGAGCATGTAAATTTATGGGTTATATTTGATTTTATAAGGGTCATGGTTGATTTTGTTTTATATAATGTGATCCTTATTATTATAAGCTCTTGGCTTGTCGATTTTATGAAATCATTGGTCACTATGTTTATAAATGTTGATTACACATTATGCAATGGCACATATTTAACTTCGGGTTTGATTTCGTATTGAACATTCATGGTTTCAAACAATAGATTGGCGCATTGACATTCATCCACCGTTTGATTCATTGGGTTGGCCGAATATTATGGTTTGAACGATGTCATAATTGATTGAACAGTCTTGTACTTGGTCATTACTGTTTTGCATGGCAGTGAACTATCCCACCACCCTCGCACGCGTACATTAATTTGCCTCCCCTTTCATCGTTCTCAGCTGTTAGCCCAAACGATTTTGCTAATGTGTGTTGTATCCAAACCCTACCATGTGCTCTCACCATGGCTCCAGTCATAAGGGATGAACCCAATGGTTTCTAGGCTTTGTTGATGTTCGACAGTGCTTACAGCGACCTTGAGGAATTTGGGTGGCTCCTGTTCATACGAAAGTTTGACGGCTTTAACCCTTGCCTGGCTCGGAAATTCGCATTAACCTTTGATGGCTGTCGAGCCAAGGTTGGGGATGTGCAATTGGAAATTGACGAGCAATTTCTCAGCTTAGCCATCGGTCTGCCTGTCACTGGGCAAAGATGGTCAAAAAATTGCAAAGTGGAAGATGTCCCGTAGACACTTCTCTTCCAGTCGCGAATGGTGACCTCCTGTGACAAAGGTTTTCCCATGAGTATGCTAAAGAAACGATGGCACGACTTGCTGATGATAACCAAGCAGTTTATCACCTACAAGGGTCGGTATGGTTTTGTTTTCTTGTACCACCTTCGGTTACTTATGGTTTTCATGGGCTATGAGCTTAATATGCCTTATTACTTGCATAGGAGCTTGTTCAAAATGTCTAAAAGATATAAATGGAACCAGGCCGATAGCAGCCTTTTTCACTTTGGGTTAATTAAAATGCTTGTTCTTTGTCATTTGGGGTTACACCGAGACTGTTGGAATGATTTTCTTACTCGTAATAATTTTGAAGATTCAAACCCACCACAAGTTGACAAACCTGTGGCGAGGGAGGGCAATTCTGCACCCCCGGTACCCTACAGTGCTCTGTTACCTAAACCCCTACCCGACTCACCTATCGACCTACCCCATTCTGTGACCAAGGATGTCAAAACTGTTAAACCCGTGGCTAAAAGGCCTAAAGCCAAACCTACTGTGAATTCCAAAGGCAAAAAGAATGCCCGACTAATCTCTCGCATGGAAAGAAACAAACTGAAAATTCTTGTCAACCCTGACCCTATCATGGTGAGTGAAGATTCTGACTCGGAGGTTGAACGTTACCTAGAAAGTGAGTATCCCTATTCGGAAGGTATGTGTGACAAACCCGCTTACGACTTTGTGAAAAACCTACCACCTTGCTTGCAAAATGACCCTAATTATCCGAGCATTAAAATGCTTTGTGAAACCCCCGGTGACTCGTCAAAACCCTCCCCTGCTCTATCTCAACCAGCTTCTCCACCATGTGATCACTGTGGCTCGTGGTTAGAAAGGTATTACCTTGATGTGCCAATGCTGCAGTCCAGAATTCATTCTCTGGAGGATCAAGTTTCAAGGCTCACCAGTCAAAGGGCTAAATTGCAAGCCACTGATAAGAAACAACGAACAACAGGTTCTATTTTGTTTAAGAATGTGGAGTCAGCTACAGCGGTCGTCAATTCAAAATTGGCATATCTCGAGCAGCCTCACTGGTATGACTATCACCTGTTTATATGACAAACTCATAGCTTTTTTTACAGCGTAGATTTGCTTCGTCACATAAGCATGCATTATTGTATATAATTTTGTTTTGATAAATCGAATGTCGTTTTCCCAGTTTAGCTGTGATTGGATTTAGCTTTGATTCGATTGATCATGGTATGGATTTGATTTAATTTGGCTTGAATTGAATACTCTGTTGTTTATTGAAGTTGTTAATATCTTTTCTAAATATAAGTTGTTTCTGGTATTTCGATTTTGAACACAGTCAATGTTTCGATTCAAATTGATTATATTCTATACGATATGGTTGGCAATAATGGTTAACTGTTATGATTTTATGTTCCATGTCATTTTTGACCAATTCGAATACCATTCAATATGTTTCTGTTAATATGTAACCAAATTGCGAATAGATACAAATCATAACTGTTATACCCAATCAATCGATTCACATTGTTTTGTTTGACCGTGTTATCAGTTCGATTCATATTGCAACAAATATATTGTTTAAATTTGATTTGGGAACGAAAGTGATTATGCCCAGGATTACGATTTGTTTCTATATTTGACTCAATCACGATTCGATTTGATTGTTGCCCAGTTTATGATTATCACTTCTGTTGATGGTTGTGATCACTATTTTTGGTCTTGTCTGTTGACTGTGTAACGCTCAACGATTGAAGTCTATGGCAAAGTTTGGTTGATGTTGTTATGATTGTTTTATTTGACTATAATTGTAACAGTCTTTCCATATCGGTATTTGATTAAAACAACATGAATCTTATGCACATTGATACAGCCGTAACAAATCGATTTTGATTGTGTTCGATTATGATTGTGTTGGATTACATAGTATCCTATACGATATGATTCACTATTAATTTCATTTGGATATGAAACAGTCTTGTTACTGTTTGACCTGGTTTTATGGCAACTGAAAAACAGAGTACTCCTACCCCTGTTTCGAATGAATCACTTTTGATTTGGTTTAATTGGAATGATAAAATCATGTGAGTCATTATTGATTCGTTTTTAATGTTTATTAAAAGAAAATTGGATTGGATTATTTAAAAAAAATATTTGATTTGATTTCTATCTGGTCCTGTATGATATTTTAGACTAGCTACAGAATCAGATGATTCTGTAGCTAAGTCTGTAGGATAATTTTTTTATTGTTTTATTAATAAAAATGTCTTTCTAATTGGTTATTTTTGGTCTGTTGCAGATCAATTCGAAATGGCAGTGGCTTTGATGAGCAGTTAGGGGATATTTCAAAGATTTTACTTGCATTTTTTATTTCCTAGTTTAGTTGATTTTGGGATATTTCCCAGATTATGTAAAACAATTTGATATTATCCACAAGGAGGTTTTACCTTGTGGAGAGACTTATAAATACCTATCATTTTTGTAATAATGATCATCCTCATTCGTGGGAGAACAAGGATATGGAGTTCTAATACAGACTGAAGCAGAATTTGGTGTTTTGTCACAACTTTAGCTTCTCATTATATCAATATTTTGTTTCATGTTGTGTATATCAATTTGTGTATGGTTAATGAATACTTTAGCTATCTTGATCATGTGCAAGTGATATAATTTTAACCACTGTAATCCATATCTGGTTTCTTCCAAGTGTATAAGAGACATAACCATTGTTAATTAAGTTTGTGAATGACAGGTTTATCTTCTTCATAAATTGAATTATTTAATATAAGTTTTTTCACAACAGGTTTCCCTTATTGCAGAGATTTATACATCTTATAGTTGTTATGATTTTTTATGTCTTGTTTGTCCTATAAACCAACTCAAAGAGCAGCACATCTAATCATTTACGAGAAGCTTATGGACTAACCGGTGTGAGTTTACTTCCTCCGATCAGCTTCGAAGTCATCTTACGCGGGACAAATTAGGAGCGCTTCCAGGTCAGTTAGTCGCTCGTTTGTTTATTGTTTTATTAGTTTAGACAGATTTATATTATATTAGATTGTTTAATTTCAGTAAATATATTAGATCATTTAATTTCAGTAGTTTTATTTCTTGTTCATAAAATATAAAAAATCAAAAAGAGATTCCTGGCTGTCTTAGGGCAGAAAGTATATGAATTTTACAGGTTTTATTCAAATCTGCAAGTTGTGTATATTGTATATTTGTGAATAAGTGATATTGCAACTAGTAATTAGATAGTTGATTTGAATTATTATAATATTAATTAGTAGATTGTATAATATAATAGTTAGTAGTTTATATTTAGTTTTAGTTTAATTTAGTAGTTTGTTTTAATTAGATTACTGTATTAGTTTGTTTTTTATTTATTGTTAGTTAGTTTAGTTTCTTGTATATTAGTTTTAGTTAGTTTTAGTTAGTTTTATTTGTTTTAGTTAGATTAGTTAGTTTAGATTAGTTTTCTCTTTGGTTTTCTTAAGACCTTAGAGAAGCCAACGGAGCCGTTAAACTCGTCAGGGTGGTTCATTCCAAATGGCTTGGGTTATTTAGACAACCCCGGACCGGTTCCACTCTCCCAGTTGACGGACGATTAATTTCGCCCCTCAACAAGACCTAAAAGCTTTCTAGGCCCAGTCACTGGAAGTGCATTCAAAAATAGAAATTGAACAACAGAAATTGATTTCCAAGATAGAAATTGTTCAAAATTACTTTCAAGGAGTAGATAATGCCTTTGATAATATTATCTTGAGGGAGAAAGAAGGCAAAACAACGAGGATTACTCTCCAAAAGGCAATTATATATTCGACAGGTGAAGAGGTACCCAAAACTACAAAAGTATCAGCCATAGAGAAAATCAGAGGTGACATCATGCTCAAGCTATGGGAGACCAACATAACTGAAAGCAAAAGAATAGCCAAAGAAATTAGAGATGACTGTGAAGAATTTTTTGATATTTTAGACAAAGGGTCATTAAATATTGGAAAAGGTAATTGTACAGGACTTTTGGGACAGATCAATATTGTAAGACATCAATTAAATTTTAGGGAAAATTTGAGTGAAATCCAAATGGAAATTTCACAATTAAGAAAAATCGATGTCACCCTAATGGGCAGGTTGTTAGTTGAGCCTAATTTAAGGCTGCTGTCAGTAAAGTTTATAGATAAAAGAGTTGATGACCGTCTTTCCAAGATTCAGAGAAAGTTTTATTTGTTCGAGGTAAGAGATCTTCTAGAATCCCCCTGAAATTTTACACAGTTCCTGGAGAGATGCATTAAATGTATCGAATCAAAATAAAGAGAGTCATCAACAAAGTAAAAGTATTATTCGGAAGAGATTTACTTCAAATAAAATGGAAAAATGGAGAATATCATGAAAACAGTTTTGGATCTATTTTTTAACAAATAGTTAGTCTCTAAGAATTAGGAAATCACCAACCATCCTAAGATTTGTGGTTTTGTATAAATGTAATTTTTCAAGACTAAGAAGGGGTTTTTTTCTGGATGAATTGTAAAAAAGGAAAACTTTGTTTTCCATGAATTAATATTATATAGATTGAAGATTCCAAATTTGGTCAAGCCTGAGTTATGTGTTTCTCTATCATGCAGTTTTTATTTCATACTTTCGTTTGAAGTGTTTCATGTGGTAACTTCTATTATAGTGATTGAACGATCAGATTATCTAATCATTTGTAGTTTTTCCTCTGTATCATCTTTCAGCGGATATAAGACCTATGAATGTTTTAGGACTCTGAAATTGTATGCTTCTGCAAAGTTATCATCCCTTTTCCTTGTATTAACTTAAAATGAGATTCTTCTTAAATTGATGCCTCATTTTTGTTATACAACTACATGTTTCCTTTTTCTTCATTCCGTACATTGTCTCCTTTAAATTTGACTCAGATACTAGAAAAGGCCTTTATTTTTGTTATACTATTGAGTCATAATTTGGAAGTTCTATTTTTATAAATTCGAACCAGAAATTTGCGACCCTTGAAAATATTCTTGATTTACAAAAAAGAAACCCCCAGCTTTCATGACTGTTATAGTTACTAGACAACCCAATATAGAACCCAATCTATTAGATCAAATGAGCATTGCGTTAAACCTATTCAATACCATATTACAAACAACAAATACATGGGTAGAACTTGAAAGATCGTGGGCTGCAATTGAAAGGGATATTAGCATTCAAGAACAATGGGAAGCTAGACAAAGACAATTAAGAAACTAATTGTGATCTCGATTTCCTTTAAACTAGTTCTTTTTACCCATTAATTATCTCTACTTTTTTGGATGCCTTGACGGTAAACTTTAGAGCCTTAAAGTATAAACTCAGGAACAACACCTTGGTTTCCAATTGACCTGATTGGTGGATTCGTCATCTTTTTCAGTAGTCTCCATTATGGGCTACTATGCAGAGAGTATAAGTTGCGCGCTATTCCATATAGTGCATGTTGGAGTGATACCTTGGTGTGGTCTTTACAATATTTTCGTATGATTCCTTCCAAAAAAATTTCTTCTGCTACCCCTCGTGTTGGATGATGGAGGATGCCTTAATTCCTTCCTTTCAGTGGATCTCTTCCTATCGACTTCAACACATATTACTTTGGGAGAAGGACATAGAGTTATTTGTGGTACTTTGGGTCTTGCAGTCATTAGTGGTAGTTTCCCTCACTATTGATAGTGGGAATACATCAATGTCTCTTAATCGATAGATTCTACTAGGTGTTTGACACCATTTCATTTATTCACACTTGTTAGATTGTACCATGGTATATTTATGACCATTATCATCATCGATGGTTTGTCTCATGTTTTTTAATGGTATACATCAATGATCGGTAATAAAATGGTGTCTCACTATGTTTGACCCCAACACATCTATTCACATGGTGTAGAATCGTGCCACAACAGATCATTTTGAAGACTTCAAGTGAAGTACGAGCATCGCTTCTTTTGTTCTCCTACCCGACATATATTGGACCACCCCTCAGACATTGATACTTGCTAACAATAATTTTGTTCATTCATTTCATTCCAAATATCCTCTTATTTTTATTTTTAGACATAGCTCCATTGTGTATCCATCTATGGCTATGATCTACCTTTTGCATGGATCCACTGTGTATTCCTCATGGCCATGATTGCTAATTTATATATATCACATGGTTCCACTGTGTATTGTTTGTGGCCATGGAAATCAATCATACTTTCATATATGCCATGGATCATTAGTGTACTTTATTTGTAGTTCATGCTTACATCACTCTTGACCATGGGTATGCCCGAATTGGGAAGAGAATACTCTTACTTGATATTTGATAACAGTTTTTGTTCTTGGATCAGTTGTTCAGGAAATTTCATTGGATCTAATTCAACGAATCCTCGCCTCTCATATTTATAATGTATTTCAGCCATCAATTTCCATTATGACCTCACACATTAGGGGGCATTTTTTATACCACAAATTTCCACATCAATTGAATTTGTGAGATTGCCTAGCCATTTTCCCTACCTTGCGAACTTAAATTCCATTCTCCTTCATCAAACTCATCTAACAAAAAAAAAAAATATTTCCATCCATGGGTGACCCATGTGAAAACTGTGGATGTCTGTGCCATTCTAGTTTTCAACTCACGGATGCCCTAAAAAGATATGGAAAAATAAAATATTCCACATTTTTGGGTGGGGTTTTCTATTGGTATCGTTCCCAAACTTCCCTTGGCCCGTAAAAAAATATATTTCAACCATATCATTCCCTTAAGGATGGTATAAATCAACCCTTGAGGGAATGGATGAGGGGGACAAACTACGCGAAAGATTATGATGACAAATTGGAAATCTTCCCTATTTTCCTTGATCTTCTGAGCAGCATCCCCCTGATCTAGAACTTATTTTATAGCATTCCTTACTGTCCCATATGTGTCTGTAGGGTCTATTCCTATCCTTTATGAGTCATTTGAGGAGGATACATCATGTTTAGTTGATCCTTGAAGGACCAGTGGAGGAGACTAAGTGGTTGGCTTTGAGGCAGTACCAATGGTTTGAGTCAGGTTGTAACTACCTACTTATACTATTTCAATAAAAGATTTTTATTTCACTCCATAAATGTGTAAATTGATTCAATTTATTGATAAATGTTTGTTTACTTCATATACTTGAATTTTTTCACATTGTATGTGTTCTTTGAATTCATAACTACCTTATTGCAGCATAGAGTTGGTCCTCTTTTGTAGGTTGATACCAGTGGATATCAGGAGAAAAATAAAAGGTGGAAAGAGAGGATCAACATCAAATGTAGGATACAAGGTGTGAAGTCTCTAATTTTATATTTCTCTCCTTCTCTCCTCAAAGAAATTATTTTCTTATAACATTTTTGTGTGAGGGCAGGTTCTGTCTTTTACATATGGTCTCACTTTGTTGTGACATGACCCAAAGTCACAAGGAAAAAATCCCATAATAATGGGGAATCTTCTTGGAAATATAATCAAAGGTTTAAGGATGTGATAGAGAAATTAGCAAACCCCATCCATGAATACCAATATCACAAATGGTTCATTCAAGGAATTTTATCATTAACTCGAGTCATGTTAACCTAACAGAGGATATCCACTTTGGAGGAATCCATAGAAGAGGCTATGAAAATCGAGGCAATGGCGGGATATTCCAGTAGCTTGTTGGTGATAATACCACTTAATGACTATAATATTATGCAAATGCAAGGCCATATTTCCATGTTAGCTGATAAAATTCAAGAACTGACCATTCCTAGAGAATGTCTCCCACAGGTCTAGTATACCGGTTGGTACACTAAGGGAGATACAACAAAAGAATGTCGTAGATTGAGGGCCCCTCAACAACCAATGGAACCTCCACCAGTAGGAGAATTGGGAGGGGTTGCAAAAGTTTTCTCTATAATGCCATTCCATGGTCATGTACAATACCATGCCTTTCCAAATCATCAAGGAAGTCATAACAATGAATACTGTGAAATTTTATGAAGTCATGGGAATTCCACTCAGCATTTCCCAATTCTACAAAAATATACCCTTGTTCCAAACAAAATTTATTGTGAATTCTGTGGGTCCCCCACTCACACCCCCAAGTAGTGCCATTCTTTGTATGATCTTGTGGATAGACTGGATCGATCTTCATTTAGGGTCAACGAAGATACTCATGTATTTGGAGGAGGATGCAAAGGTGGAGGAGGTTTCAGAGGTGGAATAACTATCAGCAGAGGCTCATATCGGTGTTATAATTATGATGAAAAGGTACATATCTCTAGATATTTTCCTCTTGTGAGATGACCTTGGTGTTCCCACTATAGAAAAAACACCCATTCCACTGAGGATTTCCCTAATTTGATGGATAAGTGGGAAGGTCGCACAAGGAAGTGAAGCACCAATTTGATTAATTCTGAGCCCCAACCTATCACTAAAGAAAATGTGCTCAATATTTATATTATTACTAGAGGAGGAAAAAGTATTGGTGTCAATGTTGAACACTTGAATCAAACTAAGTTCTGCAAGGCAGTACCAGAAGATTTTAAATATGACTCTATTGTATAGAAACAATTATTTAAGGATGTTGTGGAGATATTTCAATAGATTTATGATACTGAAACACTGATGGTCGTAGAACCAAGATTTGTGATGCAACCCAACCATGTGGAAAATTTGGTTGCTCGGAAGGATTCTCCAACACAACCATAGAAGATTATTGACTTGTGGATCCAATTATTTTCTTACATTTTGGATGATGAATAACTCACCAAGGAGTTGGGGAACACACTCATTGTGACTTTAGTGATTGAATGGACCCTAGAGGAGTTGATTATTGTTGATCTATTGGAATGAAATACAATTTGGATTCAAAGAAGGAGGAATATATCTGGAAGGGAATTTAGACTAAATGATCACATTGACGGCTATGAGATTAGCGATGTTATGCTAGCATTGGGGTCTGATGTTAACATAGTACACAAGAATACTTGAGAATCCATGGGTAAGCCCAATCTCTTCTAATCACCTATTTAGTTATGTATGTCCAATAAATATTGTATTTATCATGTTTGGAGGCTACAAAATGTTGAAGTAGATTTAGTTGGAGTAAAAACAATAACAGATTTTGAAGTCATAGAAATCATGGGGGAAAATGATGTTGGAGTTACTTCACACACACCTAGGATTTATTTTTCCTGAGGTTTTTCCTTTTTTATTAGTCATTATTAGTCATTTATCCAGTCTCCTATATTTCAGGGGAGAAAATTCTACCTGGAGAATATTCTCTTTCAGTTGACACTTCAGTTTGACTAGTTGAGTTGAGTTTAGATGCTGCATTGGTTTTATCACCATGAAACATTGGGATCATCACAAGCTAATGCACACTTTCCTTGGGATCATAACCAGACTAGTGCATTACCCTTGATTTCCTGAGTTAACTCCTCACTACTCTTTGTTTAGTCAGTTAACTGAAGACTAGTTGACTAGTTAACTCAGCTAGGTGGCAGTTCACTCCCGTAACCTCCTGAGAGACTAGACTAGGTGGAATTTCACTCCCATAACTGCTGGTGTGTGTCCATATCACTCTAGAACACCACTATGGCTCATTATTTACTCATGTATCCTATATCTATTGTAAATTATTCACTCTTTGAGTGTGGAATACGGTTAATGATAATTCTTTCATTCTTTCTCTCCTTCTTCTTCTTTTTCAATTTCTCTTTGAAAATGTGTGTATTATTATTTAGCTAGATATATTATGTGCAGGTTCAACAAATTTACATCGTATCAGAGCCAACAGACTTCTAAGCAAAAACTACACCAAATTATTTTTGCAGGTACTGAATATTGAAGAACACATGAAAGATGGAATATATATTTTACTCACCAATAATACTTCTCACACCTCATAAATATTTGGAGTGGAAGAAAAATATTCTACTTTTTCTCATAAGTAGAGGCTAATACCAAATAACCATGGCAATGGAAGTAGATCCTGATTCTGTCGATGAGAAAAATGACTTTCTCAATAAACAAGATATGACCATAGGATTTATCTTCTTGTCTATCTCTCTAGAAATTCTCCACTAAGTATATGGTGACTCACAAGAATAAAATCCAAATGAATTATGGACCAGAATGGATGTTCTATTAAGGAATAAAGAATATTGTGAATATTTCATGCAAGAGGTTGAATAGATAGAGCCCGGAGAGAAGCCATCAGAAGATCAAGCCTCTTATTATGAAGAGTCTTCTGCAAAAGTATTTGCACAAATTTATATCCCATTAATTGAATATTATGTCTACTCCATTTCAGATTTTTTTTTCTAAATTTCATGTGGAAGATATATGGCATGCATCTCAAGGGTCACATGCAAATAGTTTTCAATGCACAATGCATGCATCTCAGGAGACAAAAAGGGAGCCACACACATCACACTCAATTATGATATTTTATGATAATAATTTTCAGAAGAAAATTGGATATTTCAATTCCTCTTGGGAAAATATCCAATTTCAAAAAAAAAAATCGTCTGAAACAGAGTCTGGGAAGTGAAATTATGATCATTTTAAAATCAACAAAATTTCAGCATTTTTTTGGAAACGGCCGCACAGCTTTCAAAATTTCATACAAATTTTATTTGGATATTATTCATTACAAGAGGAGAAAGTGGATATGTATGGAAATATCAATGGTGCATATACTTCATCATATCCATGTAGACATCTACATCTTCAACAAAATCTTCATTGAGCACAAACTTGAATAGTTGCAAGGTCTTCTTGGAGTGAAGGACACAGTTGCTTAGCAATTTCTTTTTGTTCCTTCTCATTTTTATTTTTTTTATGCATTGTAATTTGAGGGGGGGGGGGGTTCCCATGAGGTTTTACCTCTTTCCTCATTTATTTCAAAGTATCTTTTGTATTTGGGTACCTAACATGGCCTAGTTGTTGGGACCCATTCTTTATTTTCACCATAGTGATGTTCAGGGGGGGTGTTGGAGTTACTTCACACACACCTAAGATTTATTTTTTATAAGGTTTTTCCTTTCTTATTATTCATTATTATTCATTTATCCAATATCCTATATTTTAGGGGAGAATATTCCACCTGGAGAATATTCTCTTTCAGTTGACACTTCAGTTTGACAAGTTGAGTTGAGTTTAGATGTCACATTGGTTTTGTCACCATGCAACATTGGGATAATAACCAACTAATGCGTACTTGCCTTGGGATCATCAGAAGACTGGAAAATTATCCTTTATTTCCTGATTTAACTCCTCACTACTTTTTGTTCAGTGAGTTAACAAAAGACTAGTTGACTAGTTAACTTAGCTAGGTGGAAGTTCACTCCCGTAACTTCCTGATAGACTAGACTAGGTGGCACTTCACTCCCGTAACTGTTAGTGTGTGTCCATATCACTCTATACCACCACTATGGCTCATTATTTACTCATGTATCCTATATCTATTGTAAATTATTCACTCTTTGAGTGTGGAATACAGTTAATGAGAATTCTTTCATTCTTTCTCTCCTTCTTCTTCTTTCTCAAATTCTCTCTGCAAATGTGTGTATTATTTTTTATCTAGATCTATTCTATCCAGGTTCAACACATTTAAAAATTACCCATACCCAACTCTACTGGGCATTGACTAGGATTATGAGAATTTCATTGACATAGACCTTAAGAATGAAATAATGACTTTTGAAGAAGATGGTATGAAAGTAACCCAACCATTAGACCCCTACCAAGGCCCTCGATATATGGATCCGATCGAGGCGGATATGGAATAAGATTCCTTGGATCACCTCTACACTCTAACTACAGTGAAGTGGGTGAACTATATTAATCCTACTATAGATGGCTTAGTAAGTTGGAAGAGTATTAAATATGAAGGTGAATATTCATAGGTTGCTTTTGAAAACTGGCAACGGGGAAGATATGAGAACGTCTCATGGTGTTGCATGACTATTAGAGATTCCAAGTGGATTGGATCATAGGTTAGAGAACAAACTATTTATGATGGAACTTCATATTTACGTAGATTTATTGTTGATCTAGAGGATAAAGTTGCGCTAGAGCAAGGAATTCTTGTACTTGATGTTGCGTTAAGATTATCTTCAGCTAAATGATGGGCCACCCAAAAGGGTACTTTATCTTCCTGGGATGAAGCAAAGCATGCCATCCAACATTGATTTATCCCCCCTTCACAGGTTACTCAGTTGAATTAGGAACATGAACCTAACAGTCAGACCTCAACTTTGGTAGCATACGATGGGTTTTCTAATCCACGTGAGCATGTTGTGCATTGTATTCAAGTATGGAAAGTTGCGCAATTGCCTTCTCAATTTTGGGTACACGAATTTATTCATTCTTTGGGAAAAATTATAACTGCTTAGTATGTACATGAGGAGGATCGAAGACAAACCACTTGCTGGGAAATCCTTCAAAGGAAATTCTGCCAAGACTTCTTATTCTCAAGTAAGTCCCCTGAAAACACTCTAGCTTTGCGACATATTAAGAAAATGCATTTTACTAACAATGTTAAGCCTATAAATCCTCCCACCATCTATTCTAAAAATGAATACCTCCTTCATCATATCCTTTACCCATCCCTTGCATGAATACCTGTGGCTTGTCTTAATGTTGATAAAGACCCAGAAGATCCCGATGACCTTGAGGAACTTAGGAATTTGACATTTCAGGAATCTGAAGGAACTAGGGAAATTAAAGACACTACTTTGGATAATGTTAGTAGTCCCTATACCAAACCCCTACAGTTGCAGAAAGTAAATATAGGTACTGATGAACACCCTAAGATAGTATCCATTGGAGACTATTGGGATGAATAGAACATGACAGAGATACAGGATTTATTGCAGGAATATGAAGACTTGTTTCCTACAAACTTTTCAGGGTTAAAGGGGATTAAAGGAGACTTAGGGTAGCTGAATATAGAACTCAATCCTAATGCTAAATTGATCAAACATAGGCAATATCATCTTAATCCCAAAGTTAAAGAGAAAGTAAAAAAGGAAATTGACCGAATGTTGGCAGTTGGGATCATTTTTCCAATAGATGAGGCTAAGTGGATCATTCCTATCATAATCTAAAGTAAGAAGGGTACTAAGGATATATGTGTCTGTGTGGATTGCAGGATATTGAACGTTGCATGTGTACATTATCATTTTAATACTCCCTTTAGCGACGAAGTCTTGGATCAAGTGGAAGGGAACAAATCCTATTCTTTTACAAATGGGTTCTCTAGGTATTATCATGTCATAATTGTTGACGAAGAAAAGAAGAAAAGTACCTTCATTACTGAGTGCAGATCCTTTGACTACAATGTTATACCCTTTGGGCTCAAGAATGCCCCTACGATGTTCTCTCAGATAGTAATTTTGACATTCTTTGAATTCATTCATAAGTGTCTCAAGGTTTACCTATATTATTGGACTGTATACAACTTACTCAAGGAGCAAATATGTCTCTTATGGCTAATGTTGGATCGCTTCCACAAACTACATATTTATATTAATATGAAGAAGTGTGTTTTTTTCATACCATTTGAGAATCTCTTGGGACATATCATTTTTATGGAAAGAGTATTGGTATATCCTATGAAGGTTGCAGTCATTATTAATATTCTTCCCCCTACTACTATCAAGCAGTTTTGAACTGCTCTGGGCCATACTGTATATTACCATTGATTTATCAGGAGTTAGGCGAGTATCACAACACTGTTGGAACAATTTCTAAAGAAGTACAAAGGGTTGCATTGGACTACAGACTACAATAGGTTTTTTGATGTCTTAGAAGAGAAGTTGAGTATTGCACCTATTTTGACTTATCCTACCTAGAAAATTGAATTTCATGTGCATATCGATGCCTCTGTGATCACACTGGGCATTATTCACGCACAATCAGTGGAAGGAAACTTCAATCATCCTATCTAATTTTCCATCCACAAAATTTCCCATGATCAACGCAACTACACTATGACCAAAATGAAAAGTTTGAATATGGTTTATGCTTTGCAAAAGTTTAGGAATTATTTTCTTGGAGGTCATTTTAAATTATTTAATGACCACTCTGCTTTAAAGTATCTAGTTAATAAACCTATGTTAGAAGGTATAATTTTTCGTTGCTTGTTTTAGTTTAGGGAGTTTTCTTTTGAGGTCATTGTTAAGCCTAGAAAATTAAATGTGGGGCCATATCACTTGTCTATACTCGAGTAAGGATAAATTGGCGGAGCTATCGATGATCATCTCTCGGATGTAGATATTTTTCGCATAGAGTTTATCCCTAATTATCTATCATATATTTCCTTATTTCTAACTATTGGTACTGTGTCGAAGGGCTATTTCTCAACATAGAAGAGGCACATAATGGTTCATGCAGCAGATTAACAAATAATTGTAGGCCAAATATAAAAATTGGGATTGGGTAGTATCTTGTGATGTTGCATACTTGATCATGAATGACCAGATATTCTGTGGGAATATCACAGTGGAGTTGCGAGAGGACATGTAAGTGGAAAGGCAATTGCTTGAAAGAAACTACATGCATTTCTATGGTGTCCTATAGTGTTTAAAGATAATAAGGAATATGCTTGGGCTTGTGATATATGTCAGAGAGTGGGAAAGCCATCACATCGATATGAGTTGTCACTCCACCCTATTCGTGCACTGCAAGCATTTGAAAAATGTGTTGTCGATTTCATCAGTCTGAAAAATCCTCCTACAAATCATTTAAAGGAAAGATACATAATTACTACAAGTGAATACCTAACTCAATGGGATAAAGAAGAAGTTGTCTGGGATTTCTCTACAATGACAACAACATGATTTATTTTTAAGAATATCATTACCAGGTTTGGTTGTCCTCGAAGCTTGACCAGTGATCAAGGATCCCACTTTATCAATAAGACTATCAGAACCCTTAGTAGAGAATTCTTGATACAACATCATAAGTGAAGTCTCTACTATCCATAGGAAAGTGGTGTTATCACATTTATTTGCAAAGAAGGGGTGTTTTCCTAAGAAGTTGCCCCCTTGGAGAAATAATTAAAGAATGCGGGCAAAAACCCACATTTTGGCTTATATCCTAATTCGGAGGAGTGATGAGACATTTTGGCGCAATATGATAAGGCATGTGCATATCTGGGCGATCGAGAGCTGAGCACCCTAGATCAACGGTCGATGGACATATTGGGGCCTCAACATGCACGCATGATAAAAAAGGTAGGGTGGGTTGGGAAAAATAGTCGTGGTTTTTGAAGGTGATACATGTCGACCAAAGACACACATCGGGCCCAAAATTGGGGAGGTTCCAAACAACTTTTCACAGCCCCGATAGGCACAAGTGCACATACTGTCCTATCCCGAGCTGACAAGTGGCCTCCCCTCATCACTTCCTCTTTCTCCATCTGTCTTCAACTCGTTGTCCCGCCGGTACCTGTCCCTTTCTCATATCCCGCTACCTGTGCCACCTCACTCCACATCACCTCCATCCCATTACACCTCAGCTTCTGCTTGTGTGACCCCCATTCTATCCTCAGTCTCCTTGTCCATCCATTGATGTCCACTTGTCCATCTCTCATCCTCTACTCCATACCGAGTGCACCCATCACTTTTTCAGTGGCCACATCTTCCATTAGGCTTCCTCATAATCATCCAGCTCATAACCAGATGGCTAACGCTGAGGCTGCCACGTCCTACAAAGGCAGAATTGACTTGGGTCTTCCAAATTATAATGAAGTAGTTATTGAGGTTGGTGGGGAATGGTTGAACATCGTTTCCACCATAAATGGAAAACCTAGAAAGTACTGTAAGTAGGTCGACTCAGCTGTAGAGTCTTTCTGAAACACAATTGCATCTGACATGGCCTGTTTCTGATAGGTAACTGCATGCGGTTTATCAAGAAGCATGCAGACGTAATGTCTTTAATGGAGTTACTCGATTATGCTCCTGTGATTTGTTTTTTGAGTATAAATACTCAATTTTGATATTTTGTAAGGGGTCGATGGAGTATTGTAAACTTTTGATGAAGCACTCGTTCCTCTGGTTATGTGTTTGTATTTCAGACTTCTTGTTTAATGAAATTTAGCTTCTTTCCATCTCTTTGTAAATGTTGTGTTAAGACACTCAGAATTGGAGGATCTAGTCGAGGGTTGTGATGTTGTTTTGATGTAGGTTTGATCACTGCAATATTTTCACCAGTTTTAATCAGTTTACCATGTTATCTTTTCCCCCTCTTATACTAAGTAACTCAGAATTGGAGGATCTAGTCGGGCTGTTATAGTAGCATTGTGATGTAGGTTTGATCATCGTGTTGTTTTAGCTATGTCATTTAGACATATCTTAGTGTCTGAAGCTTTGGGTCCAAGAGGATCTCATTCTTGAATCTTTTCTTCCTTAGGAGGCTGGAAGACCTGATGTCCATAACAAGCCCTTACATTGCCTCACCAGTTCTTTCCCCTACTCACCCTTTACTGCAAATTAATGACTAAAGTTAGATCAATACCTCACTTACTTGTTCATTGCATGGTCTAGGATTCTAAGTTAAACTGATATAACCTTGAGACTACATCCATTATACCACCCTTTAAACTATTTACCATGAAATACAAACTGATGGCTATTAGGTTTACCTTTGACGCAATATATAGGTGACTTCTGGTGCTAACATTTCTAGCACCATTGTCGGGGACAAAATTGAAGATTTTCCTTGGGATTGAACGAAAAATATTACTAGTTCTGAAGGTGCATCAGAGCCCAGTACATCAAGATTTCATTTGTACACCCGACGAATCCACTGTGGTGACTCCATTGATGTAGATCTATTGGAAACTCCATTAATTCAGCTGTGGCTTCAAGAAGCAGACACAGGAGGTCTACTCCACAGATGCCTTTGGAAACACCTGAAGTTGACCTAGAGAAAATTATCAAAAAGGGAAAGGCCCTTCATGAAGGTATGCCTACTGCTGAACCAGGTATTTCTGATGATTTTCATTATCCTATAGGAACTCCAATTTATGCTTTCATCCTTCTGCTATACCTGTTGTTGGAGTTTCCCAAAATTTGAATTCTGGGAGTGTTCCTATTGAGTTTTCCCCTCCTGGTCTGGGATTGGAGGAGGAAACTGTTGTCACTCCTCTCTCTCTCTTGAAATTGTATAGTGGTTTAGACCCAATGCCTCAGAATATTTTCCTACCCCGAGATTTACGACCCCTCCTCCTGTTAGAGTTATTGATTGCACAGAAAGGGAAACCTTTTTTTCCCCAAGCCCGATAACCTTTCCTCCAAATCCTCTATTGTTTTATTTTTCCATCAGAAGCTCAGTTCCAGTCTCCCCTGTTCTAACACCTTCACCTCCTCATTCTCCTCCACCTGTTATCCCTATGACAAGTGATAATCCCCCTAGAAACATAATGGATGCCATAGTGGCTACAAGATATGCCCCTCTAGTCTTACCTGAGCCTATGAATTCTCTCCCTGCTGGAGATTACCTGAAATATATGCCAAATTTCACTAGAGAAGAGGATATAATTGTTGAAGAGCACCTTGTTTCCTTATACAATTATGCAGAAAATCTAAATATTGAAAATGAAGATGTTTGGATGAGATTCTTTGTCCAGATCCTTGATGGTGAGGCTAATAAATGGTTTAGGGTTTTGACCCTAGGATCTATTGCTGGAATTGAGGCTCTAGATGATGTCTTCTTGAGACAGTGGGGGGTAAAAAAGGAATTCATGTATTACATCATAGAGTTTGGGTCCCTGAAGAGGAAAGAGGGAGAATTTGTCTTTGACTTCTCTAAAAGATTCAACAAAATGTACAACAAAATACCTGTTGAGATAAATCCCACAGAGGCCTCTGCCAAAATAACTTATGTTAGTGCTTTTGACCTTGATTTCTGCCTCCTATTGAGAGAGATAAGATCTACTTCCCTAACTCATATGCAAGATGCAACCCTGGAGGTGGAATCTAATGTGTTGGAAGATAACTGACTCCAAAATAAGGCTGATAGAGACATACCAAGAAAAAAATCCGAAGCCTCCACCTTCAGTTCCTCTGTTTCCCCCCCTCAAATGGATGAAGTAACCAAGTTTCTAAAATCACTTTCAACTAGGATGGAAGGGTTGGAAGTAGAGGGGAATATGACATACAGAAACCCTCAAAATATTGATAACAAAGGAAACTTCAGGAGGACAAACAACATTGCTCCTTAGATTATTCCAAGAGAGCCTAGAATCAGAGATAGGGATGATAAAAAATTCAAACCCCTCTTCAAAATAACCTTATTTCTAATGAAGAAGGAGAGGAGGAAGAGATACATCCTAAAATCCATTTTCTTGGAGACACCTCCTCATTCCCTCACTTGACTCAATCTGCATACAAGGAATCCCTCCTAGACAATCAAATAAATGAGCAAAGAAAGGGGTAGAAAGCCAATAGTAGTCCCAATAAATATAACCTCAGGTTGAAGAACAAAATTATGACATCCCTGAGCCGCCTTCCAGAGAAGATAAGCCAGCCAAAGATGCAGCAAATAGAAGCAAATAAAAGAAATCTCAAACCCCCTCACTAGTAGCTAAAGACCTTGTCCCAGAGGTGAAGGAAATCCTTAAGGCCCCCCCCCTCCCCCTCCCCCCCTCTTTCAAATTTGACCTTGAAATTTAGAAAATCAGAATCCCTGTACCCTTCTCAGAGCTAGTCAGATTTTAAAAGAAGACTCTCTAAAATGTTGATGCCTGAAGTCCCAAATAATTCCACATATTCAGTAAATCTACAAGATGAGAAGCCAACGATCATCCTAGGTCCTATGGTAGAAGACAAATATTATTAATCCCCTCCCTTCTACACATCCCTGAACATACATGATAAGGTGTTGCATAACTACCTAATGGACTTAGGGGCATCTCATAATCTCATGCCCAAAACTGTCATGGATGAACTGGGACTAGAAGTCACAAAATCTTATCATGATTTGTATTCTTTCGATTCAAGGAGAGTACAATGTCTTGGGGTCATCAAATACCTAGTTGTGACCTTGTTTCAGCTACCCATGAAAAGTGTGGTCATGGATATTGTGGTGGCTGACGTTCCTCCCAAGTTTGGCATGCTCTTGTCAAGATATTGGATTAAAAGGCTTGGGGGAACCTTTCATATGGACCTCACATATGATACCATTCCTGTGTTCAGAGGGGAACATAGAAGCTCAGTTGGCCTACATTATTAATGATGAAGCAGACCCCACTAATCATCCTATCTTTTCCTTTGATACTGATTTGGGATCTATCTTATTTCAGCTTACTGACACACTTGAAACTCCTCTTGAGATCAGAAAGTAGTCCATCACGCCCCCTGAAGATGCTCCTCCAATTACCTCTATGTGGAAAATGTTCTTTGATGGAGCCTCTTCTAGAGAAGGTGTTGGTGTTGGAGTGGTCCTTGTTTCCACTACTTAGGAAACTATATCTCTGTCCTACAAGTGAGAATTTGAAATTACCAATAATGTGGCAGAATATGAATCCCTTGCTCTAGGTTTGAGGGTTTTAAAAGACATGGGGATTGAAGAGATATCAGTGTTTGGAGATGCAGAGTTGATTGTTAATCAAATCAGAAATCTATATCAAGCTAAGCATCCTAGGCTCAAAACCTATAGAAATGAAGTGTGGGACCTAATTGATAGTTCCTTCTTGGCCTTCAATGTTTCATTCATTCTAAGAGAGTAAAATACATTAGCTATTTTTTTGGCTGTCTCAACAAGCAATTACAGAGTTCCTCTGCCACCCAAGATCAGATGTGATGTAGAATTAAAGTATAGACCCTCCATACCTGACAATGTCAAGCATTGGAAAGTGTTTGAGAATGATCTCAAAATCAAAATATTCTTGGAGATTGTTGATGAGTTTTCAGAATTACATATTGATCAAGATCCTGATTCTGACATGGATCCCCATGTTGATGTTTTTCTAACAAAATTTCTAATCATCATATTGTGCAGTTACCGAGTAATCCCATTCCAAAGGGACTGGTTCCTTTGGAAATGATTTTTGACAGTAATGATGTGGAAATAAAATCTAAGAGGCCAGATGAGGATGTTGATGTATCTGAGTGCAATATTGGCATAGAGTAGGATCCAAAATTTGTCAAATTGTCAAGCAGTTTTTCAAGGGAGCAGAAAGTTGAGTATACTGAGCTATTGAAAAAACATTCTAATGTATTTGCTTGGACCTATGAAGACCTCAGAAAATATGACACCAACGTTATTGAACACAAGATCCCACCAAAGGAAGAAGCCAAACCATTTAGGCAGAATTTGAGACAGATAAATCCTATGTTGTTTCCTATTATGGAAAAAGAAGTAAAGAAGTTGTTGGATGCCCAAATCATTGTTCCCATCTGATATTCTGAATGGGTGGCCAACCTGGTCCCTATGAGAAAGAATAATGGAGAAATCAGACTGTGTGTCAATTTCAGAAACCTGAACAGAAGCTCAAAAAAGGACAATTACCCCTTGCCAAAAATGGAACACATACTGCAAAGGGTAACTGGTGCATTCAAGATTTCTATGATTGATGGATTTTTTGGCTACAATCAGATCTTTTTTATGCCTAAGGACAGAGAAAAGACAACCTTCACCACTCCTTGGGGCACATTCATGTATGCCAAAATGACCTTTGGATTAATTAACGGAGGAGAAACCTTCCAGTGAGCCATGGATATTGCCTTCATTGGAGAAAAGGATAAATTTGTGGTCATCTATCTAGATGACATAACAGTCTTATCCATATCCGATAAAGAGCATTTTTGTCATCTGAGGAAAGTTTTTCTGAAATGAAGAAGGTTTGGTCTTTCCCTGAATCCTAAGAAATCATTATTTTCTATGAAGGAGGGGAAATTACTGGGGAATATGGTGTCTATTGAGGGAGTCAGAATTGATTCAAGCCGGGTAGAGGCTATACAAACCTTATCACTTCCTAGATCCAGGAAGGAAGTTCATTCCTTCTTGGGAAAAATTATTTTTCTGAGAAGGTTTGTTTCAAATTTCATTGAATTGGTGAAGCATATCACTTCCATGCTCAGGAGGAGAATGAAGTAAAGTGGACTACTGAATCCAGAGAATCCTTCAATCGAATAAATAAGGCATTGACTGAGGTGCCTGTTCTTATCAGTCCTGACTATTACAAGGATTTTCTAATTTTTTCTTTTGCTTCTTTTGATATAGTGGTACCTATTTTATTACAGAAAAACGCTAAAGGGATGGAATAACCTATTTCATTTTTTAGCAGAGCACTAAGAGATGCAGAGGTGAAATATGACATCATGGGGAAGCAAGCCTATGCGTTGGGGAAAGCCCTCAAGGCTTTTAGGATCTATGTCCTTCATTCAAGGGTTATTTCATATGTCCCTTCAGCTGCTGTGAAGGACATTCTCATTCAGCCTAACATAGATGGAAGAAGGAGCAAGTGGATTGCCAAAATCCTTGAGTTTGATCTGGAAATAAAACCCACCAAGCTAGTTAAAGGTCAAGGTTTAGACAAGTTATTGGTTGAATCTAATTGTAGAGATTTGGGGGTAAAATTCACCAACACCTGCTCAAAGGGTCAACAAGATAAGTTTGTTGATAAAAATCCTCAGGGAAGCCCTCCATTGGAAGAATGCACATGGTATAAAGATATTATATAATTTCTGCCAGAATTAAGACCCCCTGATGACATGGGAAAAAGAAAGACAAGGGATTTAAAGCTCAAAGCAGTCAGATATTGCCTTATTGACCAAGTATTTTATTGGAAAGACCCACTAGGAGTGCTTCTGAGATGTCTAGACCCACAGGAGGCACAAAAAGTTATGTTTGATTTTCATGAGAGCCTGTGTGGAGGAAATCACTTCTGGAGGACCATGACCCATAAAATTCTCAGGGTTGGGTATTTCTGGCCTACACTATTCACTGATGTCTGTGCAAAAATCAGGGCTTGCATCAAATGTCAAAAATTCAATGGGAAACAATAGCTCATGTCTCTTCCATTAAAACTCGTGGTAGCTTCGAGACCCTTTCAGTAGTGGGGCCTAGAATTTATTGGAGAAATTCACCCTTCTTCAAGTGGTTAGCATAGGTGGATCTTAACTGCAACCAATTATTTCACCAAGTGGATAGAAGCTATTCCCATAAGGAGTTCTTCTCACAAAGTGATCATTGGTCTCCCTGAAGATATTATGGAAAGGTTTGGTTATCTGAATAGGATCATCACTGACAATGATGCATCCTTCAAGGCCGAGCCATTGGTCAAATTCCATGAGCTGTTCAAAATTTCATTGATCCACTCTACCCCCTACCACCCCCAAGGAAATGGATTAGCAGAGTCCTCTAACAAAATACTGATAAAGATCATCAAAAGACTGCTATAGGATAAGAAGAAAGCGTGGGATTCAAACCTCAAGTTTTCTCTGTGGGCCGATGGAGTGACAACCAAGAGGTCCTTGGGCCTCTCCCCTTTCGAGCTTTTCTATGGGGATGAAGAAGTTTTTCCTTCCCACCTTTCCCTACCCATAGAAAAATTCTTCCAAGACTACCAAGAAGAGCTCGATGATATGATCAGGAGAGTGCAGCAGCTGGCAGAAGTCCAACAAACTAGAGAGAAGCTATTGAACAAGGCACATCAACATCAACAGAAGTGCAAACAATCCTTTGACAGAAAGGTGAGAAAAGAGGATTTCCAGTTGGGAGATATGGTGCTTAAATGGGATGTGCCTAGACAAGACAGAGTCAAGCACAACAAATTTGAAGCCCTGTGGATTCGGCCCTTCAAAATCTCTGAGAAATGTCGAAATAAAACCTACAAGTTGTATAATTTGGAGGGAGATCAAGTTTTCGGTGGCCCTATAAATGGGCATTTTCTCAAGAAGTTCTTTATTTGAGCCACAAGTGGCTCTCATGTTTTTGTAAATATTTCTTTTCTTTTTATTTATCAGTCTTATAGGTGACTCCATATCCCAACAGTAAGGCACTGAAACTGCATAAGAATTCTTGGCATCTCACAAGCAACAAGACATCCCCCATGGAGCCTAATGTTATCACATTTATTGCAAAGAAGGGTGTTTTCCTAAGAAGTTGGACCCTTGGAGAAATAATTAAAGAAAGAGGGAAAAAACCCACATTTTGGATTATATCCTATGTCAGAGGAGTGATGAGATGTTTTGGTGTGGTATGACAAGGCACATGCAGATCTGGGCGGTCGAGAGCTGAGTGCCCCAGATCAACGGTCGATGGCCATATCAGGGCCTCAACATGCGTGCATGATAAAAAAAGGTAGGGTGGACCAGGGAAAATAGTCATGGTTTGTGAAGGTGCTATGTGTTGACCAAAAACACACATTGGGCCCAAAATTGGGGAGGTTCCAAACCACTTTTCACAGCCCCGATAGGTGCATGTGCACATAGCGTCCTATCCCAGCCTGACAAGTGGTTTCCCCTCATCACTTACAATCCCTCCATCTATCTTCCACTCGCTATCCCGCCAGTACCTGTCCCTTTCTCATCTCCTGCCACCTGTGCCACCTCACTCCACATCACCTCCATCCCATTACACCTCAGCTTCCGCTTGTGTGACCCCCATGCTATCCTCAGTATCCTCGTCCATCCACCTCTTTCCACCTAGCCATCTCTCGTTTTCTACTCCATACTAAGTGCACCCATCACTTTTTCAGTGGCCATGTCTACCATCAGGCTTCCCCGTAAGCATCCAGCTCAGATCCAGATGGAGAACATTGAGGCTGCCATGTCCTCCAGAGGCAAAATTGACTTGGGTCTTCCAGATTTCGATGAAGCAGTTATTGAGGTTGGTGGGGGATGGTTGAACATAATTTCCACCATAAATGGAAAACCCAGAAAGGACTGTAAGAAGGTCGAATAAGTTGCAAAGCCTTCCTGAAACATGATTGCATCTGACAGGGCTCGTTTTTTACAGGAAACTGCATGTGCAGTCTACCAGAAAGCATGCATACATAATGTCTTTAATGTAGTTTCTCGATTATGCTCTTGTGATTTTTGTTTTGAGTATAAATACTCAATTTTGATATTTTGTAAGGGGTCGATGGTCGAGCTAGGCTCTCGTATTGTAAAGTTTTGATGAAGCACTGGTTCCTCTAGTTATGTGTTTGTATTTGAGACTTCTTGTTTAATGAAAGTCGGCTTCTTTCCATCTCTTTGTAAATGTTGTGTTAAGACACTCGGAATTGGAGGATCTAGTCAAGGGTTGTGATGTTGTTTTGATGTAGGTTTGATCACTACAATATTTTCACCAGTTTTAATTAGTTTCCCATGTTATCTTTTCCCCCTCTTATACTGAGTAGCTTGGAATTGGAGGATCCAATCGGGCTGTTACAATAGCATTTTGATGTAGGTTTGATCATCGTGTTGTTGTAGCTGTGTCGTTTAGAGATATCTTAGTGTCTGAAGATATGGGTCCAAGAGGATCTCGTTCTTGAATATTTTCTTCCTTAGGCAGCTGGAAGACCTGATGTCCATAGCAGGCCCTTACATCTCCTCACCAATGCTTCCTCCTACTCACCCTTTACTGCAACTTACTGATTGAATTTAGATCAAGACCTCACTTACATGTGCATTGCATGGTCGAGGATTCTGAGTTAAAGCAATATAACCTTGAGACTACATCCATTATACCACCCTTTAAACTATTTACCATGACATACAAACTGATGGGTATTAGGCTTACCTCTGATGCAATCCAGAGGTGACTTCTGGTGCTATAAAATGGAACAATGGAAGCACTTAATAAATTTTTGGAGATGGGATTTACTAGAGTTTGTTGCACAAATTGAGATGACTAGGATGAGTGAGTTCTCATTGTGTTGTGTGCTTATAAGACTACCACGAAGTGACTAAAAAGGTATACTCTATTTCAATTGGTATATGGTAGATAAGTAGTAGTACCAGCTGAGTTTCTCAGCCCAATTTTATTTATTACACAAGATAACAAGATGACATATGATGAATCCATTATTGTATGGGTTGAGGAACTGATGGAACTTGAGGAGGATAGGTTCTTAGCATACTTTCATCAGACTATGGAGTAATCTCGACAAAAGGCCTGGAATTATCACCATATAAAGTGTAAATCATTTTCACAAGGTGACCTCATCCTATTATACGACAAAGAGTATCAAAAACATCCAAAGAAGCTACAGATGCATTGGCTCAGACATTTTATCATTGTGGAAATCTGTGAGTTTGGAGTAGTCATACTGGTGCAACTGAATGGTATCCTTAGGCTTGGTTGAGTGAATGGTGCATACATGAATCCATGTATACCTCCTCAATAAGTCAACTTTTGAATCCCTCATGGTGTCAAGAGTGGCCTCTTTAGGTAGGATTTCCAATGATTTCATTGGTTTTCTTTGTTTTTGTCAATAAAATAGTGACATGGTCTACGCTCACATGTCATATATTTTAGTTGTCTTTTCCATGTTATCTAGCCCAGATATTAACTTTTTGGTTGAGGAGGTCTCACTCACATCATCTCATACTTAACGTTGTTGAATTTTGAATTACATGTTGTCGTGTCATCACGTGGGTCGTTAAAATTCATTTGTACCTTTTTACTTGTCATCGCATCACTACATGTCCTAGTCAATTAAATATTAACAACTCTCTATTCTGGTTCACCACCGACATTCTTATTACTTTCTTGATTTGATTTTATGTCTCGTTACCAACTTTTCACTTATGCATTTATTTTCCTAAATCATGTCATGGATTTTTCTACATTTGATGGATTTAGTCAATGTTAATGCCCACTCCTAGCACTCTGAAGCATGAAATGCATGGCCATCACATAACCTTCCTCATATTTCTTATAAATACACCTTTGGATGACAAACCAATGTTCTTGTACTATCATCGCGCTAACTGTATACTTAGTCCTGGAACCCAGTGAGCAACCTATGAACTTGTGCCTATGGCCCCATCCCCAAGTTCACTTTGTTTACCACCATAAGTATGCTAGGATGTTTCAAACCTATGATCAAGGATATACCCCCAAATTTGTTTCCCCAATCACAATTGATGTCCCAGATGAATTCATCGATACATGGGTCAAATTTTTAGATGACCTCCATGGGAAGGTGGAACACACTCGACTTGTGGACACTGATTTCACTGATGCTAGCCAATACACATTCATTTTGGTTCATACATTTATGGACTACATCACCTTACTGGATGGTGATTTCCAATGGAAATGGAAGCAATCGTTCCTACCCCTGTGTGACAACACGTTAATGAATTTGTGGGACTTGCTAGTGTTCAACACCATTGGAGAAGTCACCAAATGTACAAAATTTCTAATTATTCGAGTCCTCAATAGCACAATGTGGTTGTACAAGGGATACCCCATACATGTCGAGCACATCCACCAGTTAACAAGCTTTTCCATGATGGGTCAAAATGTAGCAGAAGGCTTCCAGGGGTCAAGGAAGCATGGCAGGAAAAAGGGTACACTCGGCCTGTATGACATATATGGCATTCAACGGGGAGTTCGTGGCACTCATATTGATCTCATTAATGATGCACGAGTCTTTTTTGCATGTTACCTCATCGTTGAAAAGGTAATGAAAATTTATACAAAGAATGAGTGTACGCTTGATACTATAGCGATGGCTAAATTCACCAAAAATGACGCACCACTGAACTGGTGTCAATATATTCTAATAGAGATGTTGTAGGCTTGTACAATTTTTCATGAGTGGACCACATACTTCATCTACTACTAATTACTCATTTTGTTTGCAATTTGTAAATGGAGGCCACCCCAGGGTCGACAACTCACCCACAGTTCTGATCCTCGATTTTCCAAGTTATTCGATTATTGGCATGCTCACACCTTTGTCAGTAATTGTTGAGTCTCCGTTTTGACACATTTATTACCCTATATTTCCCTCTATTTGAGCCTATTTTACCTATGCTATGTGTATCTAATTGACTATGTCCTCCATAAATATACTTGATGACCTTGTCTATATGCATAGAGAGGTAACTTATGATTAAATCATGGTTTGTTTAGTTTTCTTCAGTTAAAATGATTAAATGTTTGATTTTATAGGATCCTAATCATTTGACTCTTAAGAAGCATTGATCCAGTACCAACAGATCCGCACAACATTGATCCGGTACCATCACCTGTCTTGCTCTATTTTGGTACCAGTCTGCGCTATTCTGGTACCAGCCTGTGCTATTCCGGTACCAGCGCACCTTGTGTTATTCCAGTACCAAAACACTGTGTTATTCTGGTACTAGTTTTTCCTGTTCCGGTACCTCCCTTTGCGCCTAATCCGGTACTCAGATTCGTGACTGCGTGTATTCCAGTACCAAACACCTATTTCCATAAATCGCTTCTTGAATGAGTATGTTGTTGGAGATTCCAAGAAATCAGTTGGATCGAAGCCTCTAAATCAGTTTTCAATATCACGATCGACTTCATCACTCATGCACTTCATGTCATGAGGATGAAGTCCATCCCTAAGGATTCGATATGAATTTCCAATTGTAATATTTTAAAAATTGTTTGATACTTATCCTTAGATCTTGATAGTATCGGCTCACCTTCTTTATAAGGGATGTTGTATAGGCGATAGGATATGAATGATGAATGTAATGAAGCAAGTCGTAAGAACTAGATAATGCATATTGTTTTGATGTACGAGATGATGAATTGTTGATTTGATTTACAAGTTGAAGGAATACAAACAATCTGTCATGCAATTTCTAGGTATGATTAGAACGTTTTAGCCTGTTATCGTTTTAGAGGTATTTGGTTGGTTCGGCAAGGGCCCACCATCCCAAACAAGGTAAACCTCCCTGTATATACTTTGTGTGATTTTGTGCATATTTAACCATGGTGTGATGTTAATGATTTCAAATCCATTTTAAAAGTTCAGAATAAAATCATTTGTTTCTAAATTGGTGTGAGTAATCGAATATTAGATCAAATAGATAAGTTTCTTTTTCTAGTATTGCAGGTTGACATTTAATTTTTTGATGTGTGGGATTGTTAAGAAAATGTTATTTTTTATTTTGTGATTGTATTGTTATCAGTAGGTACATGAAACAAAGGAATTTGTCTTTCATTTTCATGTTCCAAAATGAAGCATCTCAATTATATTGACTATTTTCTGTACTACACAAGTTTGATTGGAGTGAACAGAGTTATGATCGCTTTTTGTCTAAGAGTGAATTGTTGATTACTGTTTTCAATTGGTATAGGGAACAAGATCTGAGTTCATCTCTTCATTTCATGAGCTCCTAATGAACATACTTGTCACCTAAGAAAAAAACCTTTTGATTCATTGTTTGCTTGAGAAGTTTTGCTATCAGTTTTCTCTTCTATGTTTGAAGTTGTGCGAAGCATTTAGATATCCTAAAATAGAGTGTTAATTGTTGTTAGTTTAGTTGATATAGGATATAGAATCAAATTTTATATTTTCCTTTCATGATCCATCAATGAACAGATCCATCACCTAAGAAATAACTTTAGATCATATGCTTGTTTATGAGTTTTTCTTTCTAATTTCTGAGTTGTGTTATCTTTGAAGTGTGAAAATAGAGTATTGGTTTTAGATGGTTTTCTTGATTGAGATATACTAAACAGACATAGGAACCTATCTGTTATCGACACATATAGTTCATCGACTCTACTGATTATGAATCCTGATTGATAATTTATGTTTGGTAATATATTATGCAAATAATTGCACCAACATTTTGGTGTCGTTGTCGGGGAATTGTAAACGATAATAGGTAGTATTTGTATTAGATTTCTTTAATGGTTTTTGATTGGTTTTATGTATGACCTAAGGGTAGAGAGAATATGGTAAGACATGAGGGAAGAGACCATGCATCCACTTTGGTGGGGTTGCTCCAATGTTATATTGTCCTCTCTTCCTTTTATGCAAGTCTATTTTTCCTTCTTTTATGAAAAAATTGTGTTTTCGTGAAGAGCTAACTTGTGTGAACCGATAACCTAGTGACAACAGGGTCCCACAGGGTCCCAGTAATTCAAGGAGTTCAATTTCAGTGTGTTTTATTTTTGCAAATAGTTTTAAAATTCAAATCTTTAAATGATAAATCATTTTTGGGGTGTTGTAAGAACCCTCGAGTACTAATTTGTGTTGCAAGACAGGGATCATCAACCAACTAGAGTAATTCAAGGATGATAAATAGCTTGAAGAATGTCCATCCAATAAATTTCTCGCATTATAGCAATAGTTGGGATATCCACCTCTCAAGAAGAGCATATCTTCACAACAGTCAAGAATCTAGTTGTCTCTCCACATGAAGACTTAGAAGTCCTGTCAAATTCCTCTTGTCAATTTGTTGAGGAGAATAAAGAATCATGGATAGAATTCAATGGAGAGCAACTAGTGTAACCTAATATTGAGGAGTCCTTAGCATGCCTTTCAACAAATCTTGTATGTACTCCAAAGACCAATCATCTTGAAAAGGATAATCTGCATAGCATGGTAGAGGAAGACATTCAGTGTGACCTAAACAAAGAAGAGAAACAA
Source organism: Picea sitchensis (assembly GCA_010110895.2). Taxonomy (NCBI): domain Eukaryota; kingdom Viridiplantae; phylum Streptophyta; class Pinopsida; order Pinales; family Pinaceae; genus Picea; species Picea sitchensis. The sequence continues at coordinate 16,729 of SNQJ01S0071393.1, read as the reverse complement.
GAATATAGTGATCCTATTGAAATATGGTTTCAATTAGTTATTAGATCAAGCCACTCTTTTATTTATTTCTTGATCTCATCATCAAAGAAGTTGGTCCTTCATACTCTAGTATGCATTAAACTTTATCTTTTAAACCCGAGTATGGATATATTTCTAACCTTGTTACACACATGGCTTCACTGGAAGTATTCTTATACTTGAAAGACATTTTTTTTGGTTCAATTAGAGTAGGATAGGAAAAAAAAATAAAAAATGTTGCACATAAGTGCAATACAAAATATATTTCATATTTTTCATAGATGGGAATGTCAAAAGTTAATAAAGAAATTAGTTTAAGATCTTTTGTTCCTATAGTAGATTGCTTTTTAAAAGTTATGATGATTTTGTTTGGAATCTTATGAGAAGGGAATATCTTCATCCTCCGAATGCACACATAATACTAGAAGGGTTTCAAAAGCAGAGAAGGAATCCTTGTCAACAGAAGGTAACACTTAAGGGAGTGCTTCATGACCTATTTCTTCAAATTTCTTCTTTTTGCTTAAGTTGTTAAAAATGATGCATGTGTGCTTTATCATTACCTATCTATTTTAAGACCACTATTTCACAATTATGATAGATTAAGTGATCTTTTTAACAGAAATTGAAACTAAATGTTAATTCCAAACTATTTTATTCATAGCTAATAATTCAAATTTTGACATTTTCCCTAAATTTTCTATTTGTAAGCATGAATAAAAATCTAGTTTTAATTAGTTCTATTGGTTTGTTTTTAGAAGATGTTTGCAACCTCGGAAAAACATTTTTTTTCATCATCTCACATTGTTTGCATGAGGCCATGCAAAACCTCAAGCATGGGGGAGTGGTTGTTGAGACAGTAGTAGTTAGGATTATTATTTTTGTAATAAAAAGGAAGTGCCAACAAGAGAAGTGATCAGCTTGGTTCCAAAAGAGGAGGGTTCTAAATCTCAACATATGCTCATCCAATTATAGAATACCCTCTTTTCACAGAGCTTGGAGCCCAATCACCAAATTCTTTTTCATTATTCTGATGCAAACTCGGAGTTCCTACATCTAGTGTTGGTATTTGTTCCATCTACATGGTTTTTTTCAGTTGAATCAGATCACATGTCCTCTTCCAGAACACCAGAAAACACCAGCTACTTCTACAAGGTGCAGCCTACAAAAGTTTCAAAAGAACTACCACCAGATATTGTGTCAAATTATCTTCGAGTACCGGAATACAATGTTCATTTCTGCATTGATCCGGTACTAGTCATAACCCTCTGCTCATTCGGTACCAAAAGAGGAGGTCTCCGCTATTCCGGTAATGGTCATAACCATGTGCTCATCCGGTACCAAAAGAGGAGGGTTGCACTATTCTGGTACTAAGCACAACCCTACGTCCATCCGGTACTGGTAACAAGGTGTTGGTAGCTCTAATCATATATTCAAGTTTTGCTTCTCGATTTAAGTACTAAGGCATATAAATTCAACATTTTTCATTTTATTAAATAAATTAGACTAATTATGCAGTAAACATATGGTTACTCTCAATTATTGCATGCTCCCTACCATGAACTTCTGCAAGCCCTTGTATACATCTCCTCATATAGAAATTATTCATACTATCACTCTCTTTCTTCCCTATGCTTTGTTCCGGTACTTCTTTGTTCTGATACCTCTCTGTTCTGGAACTGCTATGTTCCGATATTGTCCTATTCTAATACTATTTGTTCTAGTACTGCAGAAACCTGCTCCATTACTTATCTGATACTGATGCCAAGGTGATATGATCTTTCTCATGTGCTTAACATTTTTTTCACTTTAGGTAATTGGAAGTATGGGATAATATTTTCATGTTCTTTCTATCAAGGATCATTTAAGTCTGGTGTTGAATTGTTTTTACTCTCATGTGCATCTTCCTCCTACATTTCTAGACTCAACCCTAAATGAATCATCATTGCTATCCTTTAAGAAGATATTTTCACATTTAGATCTATATGATAATGGGTGCACTTGTCTTATTACCTCATCATTTTGAAGAAGTGATTGCTAATTGAAATATCCATTGAAAAGTGGTAACACTATTATGTCAAATACCAACCTAGTTGATTCAAACAAGTTCTTATCCAAGTTTATCTTTACAAGTTTCTCTTGGGAGGTATTGATGAAAATCTCATGTGGTGAACCACCCTTGCAAAACCACAATGAAATTTCATGAGAACCCTAATAGGGTTAACTAGAGGGACCTCTTAGTCATTATTCGAGATGTTCCATTATGTTGGAATAACTATTACAACTGAGAGGGGGGGGTGAATCAGTTGTATGTGAGCTTAAACAATTTTAAGTCTCTTAAAATTTTATTAATCTTTCTTCATGTGGTCATCAACAATAATCAGCCTACAGACAGTAAAGGTAAAGAACAACAGTCACACATAAAGTATACACAGAGACAAATTTTTCACGAGGAAACCCATAAAGGGAGAAAACCTCTTCTTCTTCGAAATGATAGGCAGTCTTTTAAGTTCTGTACATCATCTTTAATTGAGCACCAACTCAATGTGAGGCTGCTACCTCTGTTTTACAAGCTACAACTTGTTTGAGAGAACCAACTCTATGTTTTTTCTAGTACCCACTAGAAGGAAGCACCAAATCCCTATATGTTCCAGCACCAACTGGATGGAAGCACCAACTTCCAGTTACACAGGCTCCAACCTGTATAACAGAGAACACTTGTTCTCCCTAGCACCACCCTGCCACCCTGGTTTCTCTGGCTGCAACCAGATGGAAGATACAACTTCCTGTATTCAAGCTCCCACTTGAACCTCTGAGGACAACAATCCTCCTGAGCACCTCCCTTCCACCCTAGAATATTAATGGCTAAATAAACATTCAACTTTACAGATAAATCAGTTCTTACCAATCTTTCTTTGTTCTTTAAATCTGGTCTTTTGTACACTGTTCTGCTACTCTTCTCTTCCTCTGTCTGTTCAGCAGGCATCCACTCTTTCTCTCATTTCGTTCTATTATTCTTTTTTTCATTTTCTCTTTCTGTCATTCTTCTATCCTTCTACTCTTTCTGTCATTTTTCTCTTATACTCAATCTCCTCCTGCGCATCCTCTCGTCTACTTTTCTTACAGTTTCATTCTTTTTCACATACAGAACAACCAACCCGACACAGTCTGGTTCATCTTATTTTATACACTCCAACATGACGGTTCAACTTCCCAACTCCTTAGGCAAAAAGACAACAACTGTCTAAGCAACTGAATCGCCAACTGAAACGCTAACTGATTTGCAATCATGAGTCCGTTTTTCTAACAGATTCCAAACTCAGTAGTTAATCTGTGAGAAAGAACAGTAACCCTCCGATCTTGTTTAAATTCATCTACATCGTTGGATATGCGGTGAGAAAATCTAGACGGTCAGTATCTGTGCTCTCAGATCTACGGTCGGGATTCGATTCCGG
>SNQJ01S0071391.1:25174-48028 GCA_010110895.2 Picea sitchensis | reverse complement strand
ATAGTCTCCATGACAATCAGAACAATTCCATCCAATAGAACACAAATGTGTCTATCCATAGTAGTACACAACTACTACCCAGTGGTACACAACCACTCCTAGTAGCACACAACCACTAACCAATCACACATAGTCACAACCAGTGGTACACATCCACCACAATAGCATACAACTACTGTACATAGACATATAGTCTCCAAAACAATCATATCATTTGATATCAACGTAAATAACAATATCATGACACAAACTTAGTCATCTGGTCCATTCTTCCACTCACATTTGTGAGATCTGGAAGAGCATCTTCCCTTAGAATGTAAAACATCATCCATGACCTATCATGACTACTCTTCCCAAGCATAGAATAATAACTTTCCTTGATTTTTGAGCCTGAACCATTCACTTAAATGGGCCATCCCTTCAACACTAATCATAGTGAAACCTGGAGAGAATGAGTCTTCCCTAGGGAATTCCTATCCCTGATTGCTGAACCTGGACCATTCACCTAACTAGGATATTCCTTTAGCACAAATCATAGTGAAACCTGGAGAGAATGAGTCTGCCCTAGGGAATGACTGTCCTGACCATTTCCTATGGAATTGACTCTCCTACACCAACCTCCAAAATGGACCATTCTTCAAAACTTCTCACAACTGTGAACTTCAAAAGAATGATTGCCCGACGAGGTGGACCATTATACTTGACCACTACTCAGAGTGACTTCAAAGAAGAATGGCTGTCCTAGACCATTCTCCCGCACTGGCCATAAGGGGAATCACTATCTATGTTACATCAACAATCTATCAGACCATTTTCATTATGAAAATGACTGTCTAACATGGACCATTTTCTAAAGTGGAAAATTCCTATCCATCAGAAATCTCGAACCACTTTCAAAAATGGAAAGGAACTACCCATTCTGGATCATTGTCTAAACTGGAAAAATGACTGTCCATAAATCAAGAACATATCAATTCTCCCTCCCAACCTGGGAGTAATGACTTCCTTTTTCAATGAGGAACTCGTCTCCACGAGCCCCAAATTGTCTCTTGAGTATGCAAACTTTTCATCTTGGACAGAGGCTTTACCAAAATATTTGCAATCTGCTCATCTATGGAGATATACTGGAGAAACAATTCTTTATTCTGGACTTTATCAATGAGAATATAATAATTGATCTCAATGTAATTCAACCTATCATAGAACACAATTTCTATGAAATCTTCACATAACTTTGATCATTACAATATATCATGGTCAAATTCAACACCTGATTAGATGGTCTAGAAATCAACTTACGAATCCACATTGCTTCTATACAAGCATCAAAAGAAGAAATATACTCTGTTTCTGTAGTGATGATTTCAACAGACTTCTATTTCCTGCTATCCCATGACATCATGGAAAAGATCAAATTGAAACATATCCATGTAGCACTTCTTCTGTCATTTGCACTCCCTGCCCAATCTGAATCGATAAATTCATGCAGTTGTATGTCATAATTTAAACGCCCCACAAAACAAATATCTGACTGAGTATTCTCCAAATACATTAACGAGCCAAATTTTTAATATAGAGATGGGTCTACTGGATTAGATTCTCTTCAACTTCTTCAGATATGTTACCATGGGATTTAGCCATAGATTTGCAATCCATCATCCCAAACTTTTGAGTAACCATTATGATACACTTTCTCTGTCATAGCAAGTTTTATCCATGCTTATGATGTATATGAGATACTCTGCATCAAGTTGTTTGAATCCATACAAGGTATTATTCCATTTGCATACATGGGTCTCTTTCTGGTATAATCTTCTTTCTCAATTTTCTTTATTGGGAAGAACAATTTTTTACATGTAAATTTCAATACATGGATATTGCAAGAGGTATATCTGGTTTACTGAAACAAGCTATCATCATAGTCTTCTCCCTCCTTATGGAAGAATCTCTAGTTATAAATCTCTTAATGCTTCCATTCACAAGTATTTTTCACATTTTCTTACATACACCGTTCTTCATCACAACTTCAATTTCTTTTGGTTGATTGCTTCTAGTGGGTTCAAACCAAGATGGTAGTCTTATGATTCTTGGTATAATAATTGATTGTTCTGGATTTTCTTTATTTCTTGGAATCTTCATGTTCTTCCTCATGTTCCTCTTTATCTTTTGGGTCCACGAGTCTTCTATATTTTTCCATGCCCTTCCTTCCTGAAGATTCCAAATTCTTCCTTTCATCATAGGAACATGGATGTAGATGGACAACCAAGGATACTTAAGACTTCTTGTAGACTCAAACTGAACACATGCTGCTTATCATGGCTGCTACTTTCAATGGGACCATGGACATATACTTAATAATCTTGACATATTATTCAATGAATCATATCATTTAGGATTATCTCCCTCCTAATCCTCGCTTCATGCATGAATTCATGCTCTTCTTTTGGAATTTTGTAATCAACTTCCTCCATCTAAGAGAGTCCATGCTTCCGTCTGCATTCTTATTTCCTTCTGCAAAGTGTCACGAGTCTTATTGTAATTTCTTCTTGATTATTGACTTCTTTCTCATTTGAGTCCTTCTGGGTCTCTTCAGGTTTGATTCTGATTTCGACCTATCTGACAGTTGTTACTTATATAATAGATTCCTCAGGAATTTTCCAACGTACTTCATATTATTGTAGTCATCGTAATATCAACCCTTATCTTGTTATTATTTCATAGGTATTGTTTCACTGACCATATTTTATTCTTAATAAATAGATATGCATGATATGTACAAGAACTATGTAAACATGGTATGTGAAAGAACTATGTTATAGAAGAATATTGCTACCTTGACTAGAATAAGTCTGTTTTATCCTGCTTGGCTTTCTTTGAGGGTTCCCTTTCTTCGACAACTATTGCTTCGTCTATTTCTTTCATTTTCTTTAACTCAGGACAATGGTTCTTGTAGTGACCATATTTTTGACATTTGAAGCATTGTACTTTTGACATATCCTTTTTTTGATTTGATTTCTTCCTTAAGCCAAACTTCCTCTTATTTATGAAATTCTTGAATTTTGCTGTGAAGGCTTGATCATCATATTTATTTTGGGATTTCTCTTTTGCGTTAATCCTTGATTCTTCTTGTGCACAAAAAGTCCAAATTTCTTCAAAAGTGGAATACTCCTTTCTTGTGTTCATGCTTGCGGAAAATGCATCCCATGTCTTGGGAAGGCCATTGAGTACTATATTTACCAGTTCCTTTTCTGAGATGTCTTCTTCAATAGTTTGTAGTTGATCTCTTAACTGAGATATTATCACAAAGTATGATGTTATGCTATCATCATCATTCATTTTCATGTCACGGAGCTCATTCTTCATACTCATTACTTGTCTAATGTTTCTGAGAAGAGGTTAGTTAGGGCATCATACATATTCTTAGATGAGTCAAGATGAGAGATGTAGGGTATCAAGTGGTCTTTTAAAGAGTCCACTATGATACTCATAACGTTGATGTCATTGTCCTTGAAATTCTCCATAACTACAACGTTCTGAGTTTCCTTCTCTTTTCCCGTTTCAAATTGTGGCTCCATGATCTTGCCTTTCACGATATCCAACACTTTATTCTTGGAAAGGATGAGGTCAATCCTTGTCTTCCATGCTCTTCTAACTTGTTTTATGACTTCATAGAGTAATTCATGACTTCTTTGACTTAGTCAACCTTTGAATTTGACCAAAAACTCAAACTTGATGTCTTGGATTTTTAAGAGTACCAGGAGGTGCGCTAGGCTATCCAGGAATTAGGTCAAGCTATTCACTCAAGGTGCCTTAACAAGAGGGTTAGGGTTTCATTGTTGCAACAAAACTTTGACCGTAACTGCAACTGTAATTGAGCAAATCCTCCCAATCTATCTTCCAGCGGTTAGACTGTCCGAAGCTAGTGTGGGCCCATAACCTGTTAGAAAAATAGGCGTGCTTGTTTCACCATAGACAATATATCATTATTGTCACCCAACCATAGGCAAAAACTCCACCCTTGAGCACCTTAACCTTGACACAAAGAATAATTATGAAAGAAAACCCTAGAACCAATAAAAAACCAAGGTAGCATACCTCTCTCAAGAGATAACATACCAAGCATAAATTCCAAACCATAACCAAGAGTAATTCCAAGCCAAAGCTGAAAATTCCAGTTGCAACAACTACAGCTGCAACTCCTCTCCAAAATTGCACACCACTGGTATTATGCAATTGTGAGAGTAAGAGTGACAAATGAGCTCTAGCGCTCTCTTATTTATAGTCCTCCAAGTGACCTAACTCAACACACTTCTACTTTTGGAGGCTAATAACTCATTAATAAATATTCTCTTGAGATGACTTGTCCCCTAGGGTTATTATCCAAATTTTTAGGGTTTCTCTTGCTTCCCAAAATATTCTAGTCTTGACAGAGGTTACACGTGGAGGTTAATACCTCCCACCTCTACCATAATATGAACATGAGGCATATCTTATGTGCATGGTGTGAGGCATATTTTTGGTACTTGTATGCGGTACATTTCTTGGTGATATTGATGCATGTTTGAGGCACTTCTTGATGAGGTTATGGCACACGTTTGAGGTGCATGCATTGGATGTTGTGGTACATTCTTGATGCATGTCTTGGTGATGTTGGTACATGTTGAGAAACATCTTGGTGATGTCATGGTAAATTGATTAGAAGCATATCTTGGATATCTTGGTATCTGGTTTGGTATATGTCATGGTGATGTTATGACATGTTGGAGGCACTTCATCGATAATATATTATTCTATATGGTGTATGGGATGATTGAGACATATTATGAGTGATAGGATATATGGATGAGGCACATATCATAGTACATGGTTTATGGTATATCTTGGTACATGCATGATATGGTATAGGTTTTGGTACATGTTTGATGTACATGATATGATACATATTTTGGTACATGGTATGCTATAGGTTCTAGTAAATGGTTGATGCACATGGTATGGTATAGGTTTTGGTACAAGTTTGATGTACATGGTTGATGTAGATGGCATGGTGAAGGTTTTGTTTTCTATGTGAGTGGATCTAGTTATAGTTGGTTGATGATGATATATTAGTGACAATGCTAGTGAAAATGATGGTGATAGGGACAATGAAATATTGGATGATTGGTTTATTATCAGTTTTAGGTTGATGTGAAAGTGACAGTTACAAGTTGATGTGACAATGATAGTGATATGTTGGATGACAGGGTGATTAAATTTTTATGAGACAGTGGTAGTAACAATATCAATGGTAGTGACAGGTTGAGTCTATAATTATATTTTAGGATGACACGATGGGGTAAGGAAAGGGGGTTGTAGCCTCCTTCTCGTTGGTGCCAAAGAACATAGAGATTTTGAGCTTCCTTCAGGTTGGAACCTGCAAATCAAGAGGTCTAAGTTTCATTCTAGTTAGAGCCATAATATACATGGAGTTGGAGCTTCCTTTAGGTTGGACCCTGTAAACTAGGGGGTTGGAGCCTCCTTCTAGTTGTAGCTGGAAAATTTAGGGATTTGTAGCTTCCTTAAGGTTGGAGCTTATAAATAGGGGGTTGGAGCCTCCTTCCAGTTGGTGCCAGAGAATTGGGAAGTTGGTGCTTCCTATGAATGTATTCTTGATATATATAAGAAAGCATTCTGTGGTTTTCTTCCATTTCAGTTTCCACATAAATTACAATGTACTCTATATATATGGTTGTTTATTCTGCATTGATGAATGATATTGTTTATGATGAAATGATATACTGAATGCATAAGTGATAAACTATTGAATACTGTTGATAAAATTGAAGTTTATATATACTATGATTGAAAGTGGTAAAAAGTGCTCATACTGATTCATCCCCCCCACCCCCCCCTATCAGTATTCCAACACATGGAGAAAAAGAAAAGAGAACAAGAGGAAAAGGACCAACACGAAGAATAAAATTTGAAAAATAAGCACAAGCTATATTAGGCCAACAAAATCAAGAAGAAACAAGAGGAAGAAGAGAAACACCATAAGAAAGAGGAGTTAAAGCGGTTAGAAAAAGAGTTAGAACAAGAAAAATGTATCAAGAAGGACCAGGAAAACCCAACCACTACCTTGAAGCCTAATGAAGTTATTTATATGATAGGAGAGGAGGAGAAAGGAGGAGAATGGATAAGAGGCTACTGTCCCCATTATAAACAAAAAATCCAATAAAAAAGAAACACCAACAATTCCAATAGGGGAAAAGAAGGTGGAGATAACAAATGATGGCAATGGGAAGGATGAAACTTATCACCCAAAAAAGGAAGACACTTCTCACCCAGAGTAGGATGACAACTCTAACCAAGACAAATATGACATTTTATCAACCAGTAGTGAGAAGGATCAGGGCCCACTCGATGGAAAGGACTCATAGGTTCCCTTACCGGGCGATTAATGAGGGGAAACGTGTGTTCAAGATGCTAAAAATGATTAGGATGGAAGAAACCAAGCAATGGTACCATAACATACGGTGAGAAAAAAACAAACATATTAATGGGAAAGACATGGGTGGAGCAAGCACAAATCCCGATTGGAAAAATAAATAGGATATCAACAACACTCCTAAGGAGGTTCCAAATAATGATGGAGATACTAAGAAGCTAGATGAAAGTTTACTTTATGGATAATTATTTATGAGAGAAAATAAAGGGGAGGAAACATATGATGAACCTCAGAAGGTTACCAGAGGAGAGGAAAATTCCAGTGAGCAGAACAAAGGTACAAGGAAGGATTCTTTAGCCAAGGAACTAAACTTGGACCCTATATCGAAATTTTTTTATACTCTTGGAAGTCTGAGTAATATATTGCCTTGGGTGATGAACCCATCCTTCAACCAGTGAAGGAGGTGGTTTACTTGGAGTCTGTTTCTTATGGTAAGAAGAAAAAATATATATTCAAGAGGACTCATATAAAAAGGAAAACCACACTGGACAATGTTGTGATGTGCACCTCAGAAGAGGTCATAATAGACATAAACAAAGCTAAGATGAGCTAGCTCTATTCAGTAGGCCTGTCCATCTCACATACCTCATTTGACAAGGAAATTGTTGAAGAATTAGAGGTAGAACAATCTAGGAGTGAAATAACTTCCCTCAAAGACCAAGTGCAATACTACCAAGAATCTAGAGGGATTTCAAATTTAAAGAAAGACTTGTTAGAAGAGCTTGGAAAATTCCTTAAAGTGCAAGAAGACCTAGTGATGAAGGTAGTTTCCCTTTAGGGACAATATCTATTGTTCAAGATTACCTACAAGGATGTGATTTGGTGGGAATAAAAGGGTGCCAATGCATTAGAAATATTCAAGTTCATCCAAGTAGTGAAGAAGGATAAATGGGAAAAGGGCCACAATATTGGGGTTCTTTCAGAGGAGTGGTTAGCTCAAATGCATTAAGTAGCCAAACATTGGGAAAATATTATGGACGATTCAATAGATACGGTAGAAAAATAATGGGAATGTTTCCTTTGGGTGCGGGAGAAGTTTAACCAATCGATGGTTGACCTTCGATTACCAAATTTTGTCTCTCCCACATAATTTCGACCGATAGATCAAGTATCAGTTAGTTTGGAGTGATCGACTAATGAATAAAAGGATGAGATCAAAAAATATATGTAAATTTTGAATGAGGGCATGTGTAGTCGTCAACCAAGTTAATATTGTCAATCGAATAATGTAGTTGATTGACATAATGCAGAAGTACACTCACTGATTTTGGGATAGTAAACACGATTTAATTATGTCGATGGATCATCATCGATTCCATTTTGGTGAAAGTTGTGCCAAGATTTATAGGGATTGGGTCAACTACGTGGATGGGCATGTGAGCCCAAGGATGCCCAAATCACTCGATTATATATCTATTTTCAGTTCCTGAGGTGGTTGTATCTTTTAGTTGCTTAGATTTGTATAAATAAACAAGTACGCCTGATAGATGTGACCTTTGGTAAAAAAACATTCCTCTTATTATATTGAAGAATTATTTCAATAGTTAATAACAAAGCTCCGCTAGTGCCTAGAATTTGATTGGAACCACTGTGTGATCTATGACTATAGTGTGGATTGTTCTACATTATGTTGTCCTGTTGCCGATGTCCAGTAAGATGTTCTTCTGATCAAGTTATCTTGTGAACCTTGAATATTACTCTCGATTTCTCAATTTGTTTAAATATGCATTTTAATATGTGTTGAAGATTTATCTGAATAATCAGTAAATTTAGAACTATTTCTTAATAGCTAATGGGTTTTAGCTCGCAATTTACATGTATGTGTAACAACTGTTATTAAATACTTTCTAGGGAATTGTTTCTCGAAGGAATATATATAAGTTTGCTTGTTATTCATTAATATGTTTCTTATAAGAATTTAGCTCTAAGATAAATTTTATTATCCCTCATTCTTTCTTTTTCTAGATAGGTTAACAAAATTATTTCTTGTGAAACAACTTTAACCATAATTATATTCTAAAAATATAGAATTTTTTTTCCAAAAAATAGAAAAGAATGAAGGAGATAAAATGGAAAAATATTAAAGCCCATCGAAAGGTTTATGGACCATCAATCCGAAGAATCACGCTATTTCAAACGAAGAAGAGTCTAATTGGGCCTCATCTTCGAGTGTGATTCCTACTATTCAGTTAAAGGGAATCCAACCCCCTTAATAGAATTGACACTAGAAGGAGGGATTGATGCATGGGAATTCATAAAAAATTCCCACATAAAGAAGATACTCCCACTACTAGTACCTCACCTCAAGTTAACACATTTAGGAGAATCATTGAGGAAAGATTTGATTCTCATCCTGAAGTCCCATACACAATCTCTCAAGAAGAGGTTAACACATTTAGGAGAATCATCATATTATACACTTGATAGATAAGAGCACTACCCTTAACTCAATTTCTACCTCGAAAGAGGAGGGAGATAAAACCTATTGTGTCCACACCATAACACACTTTCATACACATAGTTGAATATTTAGTGGATTTAAAAAAATCTGATTTAATTCGCAGAGTCGTGTACTTTGAAAGTACAATTGGTAAAAAGGGAAAGAAATTTGTGAATATGTTAAATAAATAATTGTGGTTAAACCATGTTATGCAAAGGAAGTGAAGCCTTGGAAACGATTCAATGGAACTGCAAATTTATGATTGTGTATGATTTGGAAAGAGATAAGAGTCCCTTAACTCCTTTCTTGTTGTTTATAATGTTTCTTTGGGATGAGAAAACTGATGTGCTACTCTATGTGAATATTCATGGCATGAAAGTGTTGATGGTTGTATGATTGAAATATTGTTAAGATTTCACTAGTGAGCACATTGAGGGAAATGTTATAGAGTGCATATAGACATGTTGGGGCATATCTGCATTTTTTTTATTGAATTAAATGCTATGATGCATGCATTTTGATTTTACATGACAACTGATATAACTTTAAATGTGATGATGCATGTTATGTGTAGGAAATGATTGGAGTTGTTAGGAAAGGAAGGCTACCAATGGTGGACAACCCAAAATAGAGGATAAATACAAGAGGGTTGTTGTTGAAAGACCGATGAAGGGACTTTGGGGGTTCCCATGAAGCACCATTGATGAGGGAATATCAGAGAGGGTGCTAGCATCCAGAAAAGGTATAAAATTTTTCATGCCCATGTGGCTTGAGAATTGAAGGGGATTGGGTAAGAATCCCTTTTGAAGTATTTCATATCTTGATGCTATGCATGTAATATTTAAAATGAATACCCAAGCGAGGGTAATATTCATGAAAAAAGAACATGAATGACTGAGGTATGAACCTATGCTAGTCAAGGATGATTGAGATCCTTGCAAGAAAAATTGTGAACAACTGTGCCATGAATGAATGTGAACAAAAGTTCTCATAAGAAACATGTTGATTGGATACATTGAGGATATGCATGTTTTGGAAATGAATAGACCAAGAAGAGGAACAATAATTACTAAATCAACTGAAAGATGAAGGCATGGAAAGTGTTGTTGAGATGCAAAGAACACTGAGGAATGTGTTCCTTTAAGGGAGAGGAGATTGTAAGACCCATTTCTCCCCAGTATGTAATTAATCATGTTAATAAGTAATTTGGAAATATTCAATTATTTCCATTAATGAGGGAGGAATGGTGGTTGAGAAATCAACGATCCTCAATGAATGGAATTATGGAGGGTTGCCCGAGGTGACAAAAGTTGTTAGTTAGAGGAAAGAAGAAGTGATCACCATAAATCCCCATGATTGACCCAAGGGTTTCCTTATGAAAGAATAAATAAGAGACATTGAGATCCTTCCTCAAGGATGCATGCAAGAGAAGCACACAAGTGAAAAAAACAAGGAGAAAGGGAGAGACAGACTAGATTAGAGTTTTTAGTCTGAGAAGGAAGAATGCAAGAGTTGCGTGAAGCAGATTGACCTTCACATACCCAAAATTACCCTGAGAACCCAAGAAATATTTCTCTAGTGGTATCATGGCTTGGCATGGGGGTGTCCTGCTGCCAAAGTTATTGAGCAAGTAGAGCCTATGGTTGGGTGGAAAGACGAACACACATAGTCAGTTGGTTGGCTATAGCTTGTAAAAAATACAAGTATTTGTATACTATGTTTAATTGGATCAAAACCTAGTGAATTATGTCTATATTTGTGATGTAAAATCTATATGTCTGGTTAATGGTGTTAATTTTTACTTCTTTGGAAATTTCTTGAACTTGAAGTAAAAGGGAGACTGTATGAATGGTTGTTTCTTTTAATTGTACTCATGAATGGTTGTTCCTGTTGGAGGATTTAATTCATGTATTATTGTAAGTCTATGTGCTTGAAGAATTGATGAAGTTGCACATGTAATTGCACACTGAGTATGAACACTCTGTACTTCTATATATTAAAGAATATAAACACGAGCCTATGATTCCATAGTACATAGTCAGCTGTATAGGATGGTAGAAAGGTTTCTCGAGTAAGGGGACCAGATCTGTAAGAGACAAGTGAGAGGCCGATGGGACAAAACCTTAACCATAATAGTGGGTCGAGGGAGGACAGAGAGGTCTGCTAAGCATGATTTATTTTCTGGACTAAAAAAAAGAAAGGAACCCAAATCCTTTAATGGTCGTTGTTACAATAAATAAATAATATAAAGACATTAAAATAATAAATAAAGTAAATTAAACATTAATGTAATAAAAGGTCATGACTAAAAAGTCACGACTCTTCATAAAAACCATAAAGAGAATATATATATATATATATATATATCCAACATGGATTACAATTATTTATTCCATTTATGATGGATGTCCGTCGTAAGAACCATATTGGTTCTTTACATTGGTATCAGAGAGTTCCTCTTCATCTTTTTTCCCTCATCCATTCACTTAGGCCCTCGTCATCCTCCCATGCTTCATCCACCAGTTCCCACCCTCTCCTTCAAACTCTTTTTCCCTCCACGATTTCTTCCCTTCCAAATTCCCACGATTTCTGCCCCCATTACACCCATTAATTATATATATATTAATATTCCGTACATTACATACAATTATTTAATTAAAATAATTAAAAGGGGATCTTCCAAGCAACGTCAAAATTATAGAAAAATAATCACCCCCAAACACCAAAAAAATGTAGGAATTAAAAACTCAAGTGGAAACAATAGACCAAGAATGTAAAAGCATTAGGAAATCACTCGAAAAGTCAATACAAAAAACTCATGAGGAGTTACTAGAATAAATAAGGCTCAACAATGAGGCACTCAAACAAGAGTTCACCCATAATCTTAAAGAAAAAATTTCAACGTAAGTCAGGATCGAATTACGAAAAGGCATGGATAATATAAAACAAGATCTTAAAGACGATATTTTTCAAGAACTCGGGGTTAACCTACAACGAGGTTTGGGAAACTTTAAACGATAAATAAATGATGATTTGCAACAAAGTCTGGTTGTGATGACACAACATCAAGAAGAAAATCTTAATGAGTTTTTAAATTTAATAAAAGGCCAAGGGCACCAACAAGACACCCAACCACAACCAAGTGACTCAAGCACATCTAACACATCACCACCATTGCCGCCACCACCTCCCTATAATTCAAATTCCCAACATATATCACAACATCAACCTTTAATAATTTATCCTCCCAAAGACAAAATTGAACTATCAAAATACAATGGAGGCGATAACCATTAATGCGTGGATTGGTTTAACAAAACTGAAGAATATTTCCATATATATATATATTATTAAAACCGATGAAGGCAGTACATATAATTGGCATATATGGTGGAAAGGAATAATTCAGTCATATAATTGGAATTCTTTCAAAAATGTTTTTTCTAAAAGATTCCAGGACATCTCGGAAAAACATTTTTTTTTCAAAACTCACCAGATTACAACAAAAAGGTAACATAGATAAATTTACACATCAATGGGAACCTCTCGCCACCTGAGTATTTGGACTATCTGATGATCAATTACTCCAGTCTTACATAGGTGGTCTCAAACCACATATCCAAGATGAGTTAAGATTACATGAGGTTACTACGGTAGAAATATCAATATGCAAGGCAAAATCCACAAAAGAAAAACTAGAAGGCCAGTCAAGATTCAACAAAGTTTACTCAATAAGGAGTGTACCATAGACCATAGGAAATGACAAATACATACCACCCAATCTATGTGAAGATAGAAGAAGAAGTTTAAATTCCCAAAGGATAAAATAAGGAAAATTTAAACGATGTGGAGAGAAATGGGACCCAAGACATAGGTGCGAGATTGAAGATAACTCAAAAAAATTGTACACTTGTGAAGAAAAAAAAGATGACGAATCCGAATCAGCAGAATCAATAAATGAAGAAATGAAAAATTTCCAAAATGAAACTTCAGAGCTCATATAAGACAACACCCCAAGAATATCGCTCGTAGCCATCATAGGCATTACCCAACCACAAAATCTTAAATTAAAAGGACATATCAAAAATGACAATGTCACCATACTAATTGACACTGGAAGTACCCACAATTTCCTCGATATCAAGATTGCAAGGAAACTCAAATTGTTTGTATATCGAGTCCCATACATGAAAGTAATGGTTGCAGATGACAAAAAAATTGGAAATGTTGGAAAATTCCATAAGGTGAAACTCCAAATCCAAGATTTCAATTTGGAATAAGAACTCTACACCGTCCCTTTGGGAGGAGTAGATGTGGTTTTAAGAAAATTTCATCCAATTCAAGTGGCAAGGGAAAAGTTAAAATTATATGGTTTTCAACCTCCACAAACACAGGTTGTGTCGTCACAACAAATGGAAAAAATGATCTGAAAAGGAGCAACCACATACTTCATCCAATACCACAACATATAAACACAAGAATCAAAATAGGATGACTCCAGAACATTAGATGTCCAAGATATAATTCAAAAACACAAGAAGGTGTTTCAAGACCTTCCCATGGAGTTACCGCCTCAAAAAGAATTGATCATATTATTGAAGTTAAACTAGGATCAAGTCCAGTCAAGGTTAGACCATACATATACCCTCATCACCACAAAACAGAGATAAAAAGATTAGTCCAAGACCTATTCAAATGTGGTGTCATCCTGAAAATCATAAGTCCATATGCAGCTCCAGTAGTGCTAGTTCAAAAGTGATCCAGGTGGATATTGGTGGCCACCCACCTATTCCAACTGGCTCCACGTGTCCGTTTTTGTTCAACACGTTCTTCTGTACTGCTCTGTAATTGTGGGTTCTACATTTCTGGGGCTGTCTGAATCCCCACACATCCTCCAGGTGGATACGGGTGGCCTCTGGCCTAATCCAATTGGATTATTTTGTATGTTTTCATGTCAGCACATCTTGCTGTACTTCTGAGGTCATTTTAGGGCCTTAAACATTGTTTTTTTGGCTCACCACAGTCAAACTGTAGACGAAGTCAGAGTTTGACGACGATATGTGTAGTTTTCTAAAAGACCTTTTCAAACGTGATATCACACGCCTAAAACAGAGGTCGTATGCAAAATTTATGGCCCTAGAAATTTGAGGTACGAAATTACACCAACTTACCCATAGGGCCCACTTGACTTTTGGAATTTCACCTTCTAGGGTTAGGTTTTTGGATGTCTAGGGTTTTGACATTCATGAGTAATATAAAAAAGGCTTATGGAGCCTCATTGTAATCGATTCTTCTTAGACGGATGTGTGTAGCAACCACATCTCTTCTCAAATATAGCTACCACCATTCGAGCAAGTTTTCAGTTCTTCAGTTTTACAGTTTCAACCTATTTCATTATTTAATAGAAGATATTGTTCACTAGATATTTGTGTTATTCCCCATATCTCTATTTTTATTGTATTCAATCTGTTAATAAGTTCGTTATGCTCCTAAATCCATATCCGTGGTATCAGAGCAATCTTCTCTTCATTTATTTTTCTTCGTTCATATCCCCGAAAAGATATGGGTACAAGAAGTTGGGACTCAAACCAATCGAGCCATTACCAGATCGACTGCGCTGATCCCGACAACAACCCATGGGGGATGAAAAGAAATATGATGGAGCAGGATATCCTATTAAAATGTTGCTCGAGGAAGCCCTTGCACGACAAAGGAACGAAATTATGGACAACTTCACGCAGATCCTTCAAAGACTACCCATAGGAGAAGAATCTTCATCAAGCGACCATGCAACCCCCTTCAAGGTACATGCAAATTTTGATATTCCATTATTTGAAGGACTAATAGATGCAGATGCTGTAGATAAATGGTTGAATATGCTTGAAGGATATTTTTCGGTCCACAATTTTTTTGATAGAGAAAATATCACTTTTTCACTCCTCAAGGTCGTTCCCCATGTTAAATACTGGTGGGATACTTACTCTAAGAAAAGGGCCATGGAGGAATCTACAATGTTTGTGGTGGCCCCTACATGGGATTCCTTCCAAGATTCCATTAAAGAATGATACTACCATGTTGGAAGCTACGAGGACCAGTACACCAGATGGACCACCCTACATCAAGAAAGGGACCAGATAGTACCAGTTTTCACCAATATTTTCCATACCCTACGCACCAAATTGGGTATCAAAGACTCTGAGTGTCATATGGTGCCCAAATTCCACAACTGTTTGCATAGATACATTCAAACATAAATGGAGTTCCTAGACATTGTCTCTTTGGTCATGACTTATAGATACGCTGTCAAGACTGAGCATAAATTTAAGCAGAAACGATGAGAGTTTGGATCTGAAAACCCCTCATAGCTGAAGCAGGGAAAAGGCAGTCCCAACCCACACAACAAGGAACCAAGTTGATATGGCCTCCCTTAAGACAACAAGTCCAAGCCACAACACAAGAAGGGAAATGAGAAGACGAAGAAGGACATGGGAAAATGGTGTGAGTACCATTAAAGTCCTTGGCACAACACCGACGAATGCCACTCCAAGTAGTCCCTCATGGCCGAGCTGAAGGCTTCCGAGTCAGAGGATGATTTTGATTCTAAGTCAAATCTTGAAGGAGGGAAGCGAATTATCGATGTTAAACCTAGTGCCACTGTCACTACCACCAAAGTCTGGCCAAGCGAACTAGAAGAACTAGAGGAAGGGGAACGCCTATTTCACTCGTAGATGTGGGTCAAGGGGGCTCTGATTCATTTCATTGTCGACAATGGTAGTTAGAAGAACCTGATTTCAGTAGAGGTCGTCAAGCGGCTGGACCTGCCAATGACACTGCACCCGTAAACCTACACCATCGGTTGGCTTCACCAAGGAAGAGATCTCCGTGTTAGCCAATAATGTCGTCTGCCCTACAACATCAAGCCTTTCAAAGATGAGGTACTGTGTGATATTTATCCCCTTGAATTTTTTGATTTTCTTTTAGGACAACCATATTTGTGGAAGCATCATAATTTGTATGAGTCTAGACCCCGTAGTGTTATTATTACTTTGGGTAGACAATTGTATAGGATCCCAGAGGTAGCCCCACCTACTTCTATTTATTTAATCTTTTCTAAGCAATGCAATAAGGTCCTTTCAAAGACCGGTAAGCTCTTATTCTTTGTGATCCGTGCTCACAGTAGGCAGAAGGCCACTGCCACATCCGTGGCCTCTACAAAATGCATCTCTTTGCAGTAGAAGCAAGTGGACAGGATCGTGGAAGAATATAGAGACATCTTCTCCTCACCTACAGGGGTATCGACACACTGCCAAGTCAAGCATCCAATTGATCTGACCCCCGATGCACCTCTACCTAATGTACTAGTCTATTGTTTCTCGCTTATGGAGAATGGAGAAATTAGGCGTTAGATCCGAGAGATTATTCAAAAGGGGCACATCAGACCCAACTCCTCCCCTTGCAGAAGCTCGATTGTACTGGTGCATAAGAAGGATGAGACTTGGCGACTCTGCATTGATTATAGAGCCTTAAACAAAATTACAGTCACGAACTGCTATCCCATTCCTAGGACTGATGACCTTCTTGACCAACTCAAGGGGGAAAAGTTCTTCAACAAGATTGACCTAAAGTCTGGCTACACCAGGTTCCCATCGAACCAACTGATGTATGGAAGACAACCTTCAAGTCTAAAGAAGGTCTCTATGAATGGCTAGTCATGCCCTTTGGCTTAACAAATGCACCAACCAATTTCATGAGGTTGATGGATGATGTATTGAGAACCTTCACCAACTCCTTTGTGGTGGTATATTTGGATGACATCCTCATCTTCAACAGAATGTGGGAAGAGCACATGTAGAATATTCAACAGGTTTTGAAAACTCTGCGACAACACAAGTTGTATGCCAACTTGGAAAAATACTCTTTTGGCATGAACATGGTCCAATACTTGGGATACATTGTTGATGAGCATGGGGTACATGTTTATCCAGCTAATATTCAACCCATCCATGACTAGCCAGCCCTAACCACACTAACCAAGATTCAGAGCTTTCTGGGGCTAGCCAAATTCTACCGCCGGTTTGTGTTGGGATTCTCCCATATTGCATGGGCCTTTAGCCAGGTGACCAAGGGTGGTGGTAGGGCCAATTTCTTGTGGGGGAAGGAGAAACAATGAGAATTTGATGATCTGAAGCATCGCTTCTGCTAAACTCCGATACTCTCCTTGCTTGATCTACAACAACTATTCCAGATTGAGACTGATGCATCTGACTATGCTGTGGGTGCAGTTCTCACTCATCATGGGCACCCGGTGGCATACCATAGTGAGACACTCTCCGATACTATCCAGAAATACCCCACCTATGACAAGGAAATGTATTCCATTGTACAAGCATGTCGTCAATGGAAACATTACATTATGGGGAAAGAGATATCATACACACTGATCATAAGCCTCTGCAGTTCATACATACACATGGGAAATTGCATAACGATTGCCATAAGATGTGGTCCACCTACCTGCAACAGTTTCATATCAACATCCAGTATAAGACAACTATCTCCAATTGTGTCGTTGACCGCCTCAGTCGCCCCCCTGTGGCTGAACTCACCAATGTTCTCCATTCCTGTGGACATGAAGCCTCTGGGTGGCCCCAACTTTATCAACAAGATCAATAATTTTCCACCACATATAAACTCTTGGGTATAGGTGCAACTGCCACTGATTTTCACATCAGACTCTTTTTCCACCTGAGCCATCTCTATGTTCCTACAAGCAAGCGTGCAAAGCTGATTTGGGAATCCCACTACAGTTGGGTGGCAAGACATTTTGGCGTAGAGAAAACTGTGGCCGTTCTTCAGAAACATTTTTATTGGCCAAAACTTTGACATGACATCAACAAATATATTAGATCTTGCACTGCCCATGCCATTTCCAAGCCAACCATCAAGAAGCAAGGATTATATACCCCTCTTCCTATTCCTGAGAAGCCTTGGGAATCCATCTCATTGGATTACATGTCTGGATTTCCATCCACCAAGCAAGGAAATGACTACATGTTTGTGGTCGTTGATCGGTTTTCAAAGATGGCCATCCTCACAACTTGTAAGAATAATGTCACACCGACATATACTGCCAAAATCTTCTTCGAACGAGTGTGGGTCCACTTTGGGATACCACAAACCATCATCTCCGACCGAGACAACAGGTTCCTCAACACCTTTTGGTCGAGTCTCTAGTCTCTGTTTGACACCAAGCTCACAAAATCCACTGCTTTCCAGCCCCAAACCGATGGCCAAACAGAGGTCGTCAATTAGATGATTGTGCACATCCTATGCATGTACAATTCTAAGAATCCAAATACATGGGATGAGAGTCTTCCCTATGTCCAACACAATTAGAACATGGCTCTCCATAGTTCCACCAACCATAGCCCATTTCAGGTGGGTCTGGGATTCCAACCCTTGGGACCCATTGATGTTGCACTCCCTCTTTCCACCGCACAAAAAAAATCTTCCCCTGATCAGTCTACAGTCGACAAAGCCACCAGATTCATTGAGTGGATTCAACACATCCACCAACATGTCCAAGATATTTTGTAGAAATCCAATTCTAAGTACAAGAATCGCCATGATCAACACAGGGTACCACACCAGTTTGAGGTTGGCGATAAAGTCTGGTTACATATGTAGAAGGAGCTTCTCATCGGGCTCCATAGAAAGCTTCGCCCACTTCGTTATGGGCCTTACACTATCACCAAGGATATGGGTAGCAATGATTTTGAGCTCAACACTCCACCCTTCCTTGGTCTGCATCCAGTATTCAATGTGGACCTCCTTCGACCATATTTTCCACCATTATTGGACACTTCTGAGATCATAGAACAACTGACACCAATAGAGATCAACCCCAACTACATGGAACAAGCATCCACTGATCATATAGTGGACACACAGGTCAAGGGAACTCATCAACAACGGATCCAACTTTATCGGGTTGTTAAGGCAGGGCAACTCCTACACCAAGGCAAGTAGCTCACCTAGGTCCAAATCCAACAAAAGTTTCCTCACCTGATGGGGGAACTCAATGCAGTGGATACCATTGCTTCATAAGGGGGGAGGATTGATCCAAGTGGATATTGGTGTCCACCCACCTATTCCAACTAGCTCCTTGTGTCCGTTTTTGTTCATCATGTTCTTCTGTACTGCTTTGTAATTGTGGGTTCTACACTTTTGAGGCTGTCTGAATCCACACACATCCTCCAGGTGGATATGGGTGGTCTCTTTTCTAATCCAACTGACTTATTTTGTATGTTTTCATGTTAGCACATCTTGCTGTAATTCAGGGGCTGTTTTGGGACCTTAAACGTTGTTTTTTTGGATCACCACAGTCAAATTGTAGACAAAGTTAGATTTTGATGGAGATATGTGTATTTATCTGAAATACCTTTCCAACGGGCTATCATGCGCATAAAACGAAGGTTGTATGCAAAATTTACGACCCTAGGAAGTTGAGGTACCAAATTACACCAACTTACCCATAGGGCCCTCATGACTTTTGGCATTTCACCTTCTAGGGTCAAGTTTTTGGATGTATAGGGTTTTGGAATTCATGAGTAATATAAAAAAGGCCTATGGAGCATCATTGTAATCGATTCTACTCAGACGGATGCACATAGCAAACACATCTCTTCTCAAAGATAACTACCACCATCCGAGCTAGTTTTCAGTTTTTCAGTTTTACATTTTCAGCCTATTTCACTATTTAATAGAAGATATTGCTCACTGGATATTTGTGTTATTCCCCATATCTATTTGTTTATTGCATTCAATATGTTAATCAGTTCGTTCCGCTCCTAAATCCGGATTAGAAAGAAAGATAGATCTTTCATATTATGCATAGATTACCGAGGGATAAACAAAATAACAATTAAAAACAAATTTCCCATCCCATTTATTGACGAAATACTGGATGAACTTCATGGAGCAAGATATTTTTCAAAAAATGATTTAAGATCTGGATACTATCAGATTAGAGTTAGACTAGAAGATGTATCCAAGACTGCCTTCCAGACACACGAAGGACAACTACGAAATCAAGGTGATGCCTTTTGGGATAACTAATGTCCCCACCACCTTCCAAGCGACAATGAATGCATTATTTCACCCATACTTACATAAACATGTCTTAGTTTTCTTCGATGATATCTTAGTGTACAGTAAAACATGGGAGGTGCATTAGGCAGGAGTTGGCCACTAGCCACATAAAAGTTGCGTCAGTAAAAGACAATTTAGATGAAAGTCAAAAAATCCTTCAGTTACTCAAAGAAAACTTAACAGTTGCAAGGAATCAAATGAAGCAACAAGCTGACAAAAAAAGAATAGAAAGAGAGTTCGAAGTAGTTGAATGGGTATTTGTGAGACTTCAACCTTACAAACAATTATCCCTTTAACAACATGGGAAGAATAAATTGGTACCAAAATTTTATGAACCATATCAAATACCCGAAGCCATTATCGCCACCAGAGAGAAGAGATTATGTTCTCGAGTAATCAAGGAATCCCTGATTAAATTGAAAATCTATCGAAAGAAGACACAACATGGGAGTCAAAGAAATTTCATCAGTTACATCCTTCCTTACCATTTCTTTGATGACAAAGCAAAATTTAAGGGAAGGGCAATGTTACAATAAATAAATAATATAAAAACATTAAAATAATAAATAAAGTAAATTAAACATTAATGTAATAAAAGGTCATGACTAAAAAGTCATGACTCTTCATAAAAACCATAAAGGATATATAGGATGCCCTTTATAATATCATAATATATTATCTATTTTATCTCATTATATACATTCTTATTCAATATATTTTCTTGTCCAGTATGGATTAAAGTTATTTATTCCATTTATGATGGATGTCCGTAGTAAGAACCACATTGGTTCTTTACAGTTGCAGGGTTTGAATCCTCATTAGAAGGAATGCCTTAGTGCCCGAGGGAGATATCTACGTGGTCAAGGAGTCTTAATCATTGTGAAACCTTTATCTTGAAGTTGAAAATTTGCAGGAGACGTAAATTTCCACTTAAGTGGTGAAGAGGGAATGACTTAATGGTTTTCAGAGCAAGGAAAGAGCTCCTAAAGACCCGGTAGGCCTTAGAAAATACTTGGAAGAATTCCTAAAATATCTAAGTCAAGGTTCATGATGTTTTTCCTGAAGGATAACCTGAGTTCAAGGGATATGTTGTAACAGGAATATGATGACGAAAGTTCCGAGTCAATATGGTCCATTGATCCATC
The DNA here is from genome assembly GCA_010110895.2 of Picea sitchensis. Lineage (NCBI taxonomy): Eukaryota > Viridiplantae > Streptophyta > Pinopsida > Pinales > Pinaceae > Picea > Picea sitchensis. The sequence continues at coordinate 26,805 of SNQJ01S0071391.1, read as the reverse complement.
AGAACGCGGCTTTAATAGATTTTGGATCGTTGGATCCAATTGATAGTATATCAATGTAAGACCGGTTAGAGGTCTAGAAAGGAGATTAAAATAGGGATTCCAATGATAGGGAGTTTGAGGACTATAGATATAGGAAAGGATATTGTGGAAGTTAATTCCTTATAGAAGTCCTGATGAACTCTGGACTATTGATCCCAACTATAAGCTTGTCGGAGGTTAAACTGTCAGAGTGTGGTGTGCGAGGTTGTGTTGGGATTCTGTCAAGAGAGATCCAAGTCAATTATGGTTATTGATCTATTAGAAGGTTGAGTGGTGATATCTCGACCTTTAATGTTGTTGGTGAGGAACATGGTTCCATCCCTTGTTACCATGCCTTAGTTTGTATAAGCGTGAGGAGAGAGGAGATGACATCGACATGACGTGTCATGCTAGCATGAAATCCAACACATCCTTGAGAAGAACACACATCGATACCTGATTTGACAAAGGATCAAGGATTGGTCCCTATTAGGATTATAAATTTAGATGGTTGACTTAATTGTCGATCATCAAATCTTCCAAAGATATATCTCCACTATTGATTAGATGGCACTACAATCGAGATGATCGAGTGTAAGGTTGATAAGGGACTTTGATGAAGGAGGCTCTGAGAGGAGATCTAGGTCATAGATCGACAAGACAACATGAATTAATCCTAGTCATCGATCAACACAAGGTTTGACCAGTATAAGAGGCTTTGGAAGCCTTAATTGTTGATCAGTTGTGAACTCTGAGGACCCTTATATTCGATGAAGGGAGTGCCATCAGAGTGGGCTTGTCAGGGTGGTCTAAGTCACTGAAACGATTGAACTCCGATGGAAGGGACTTCAAGAATGAATGAGTTTCATCAATCAAAAAGACAATAATACATATGTTGTGTACTGGGAGAATGATGTGGAGGTGTTATATGGCGCTTATATAGTTCATGCACTAAAAAAGTAGAGACAATATTTAATGGAAAGGAAAATTGAATTAAGTATAAACCATAGTGTTTTGAAATATTTATTTGCAGAACAAAATTTAAATTCCATGCAAACAAGGTGGCTAGAATTTCTCAATGAACATACCTTTTATATTAAACATATCAAAGGAAAAGAGAAAAAGGCAGTTGATACACTTAGAAAAATAATACATATAATGCATGGTAAAACTATTAGCATGTGTAAATTAGATTTGAAAAACAAATTTTGGAAGGGCTTAATTCATAGAGACATTATAGTAGGAAAATGTACATGAGAAATATGCGTAGTACAAGTTAGAAGAAGAAAGATCTATTATAGCTATAAAGGGCACTCATCTCCTAGTGAGAAAATATAGATATTATCTTCCAATTTTTTGGCAATGTTATTTCCATCTTTGGAACGAACCATATAGGGTATGTTCTCATCAATTATCCAAGAATTATTCTTCTTCTTTAGGTTATTTTCTGAGGGTTCGGATGAAACCTAGTTTGGTCAAGACTAAAATGTTAGATGAGTTATTCATTGCCGATCTTATTACCGATGAATTTGATCCAATAGTTCCGATTGTACCAATAATTGGATTATTGTCTAGAGAAAAATTCTGTGATATATCAGGGCGGCCAATTAGTA
>SNQJ01S0071391.1:0-25124 GCA_010110895.2 Picea sitchensis | reverse complement strand
TTCCGATTGTACCAATAATTGGATTATTGTCTAGAGAAAAATTCTGTGATATATCAGGGCGGCCAATTAGTAAATTGTCTTGGACCAGTCTAACAGATGATGATATCTTGGATCGATTCGATCGAATTTGGAGAAATCTTTTTAATTACTACAGTGGATCCTTTGGTCGAGATGGTTTATATCGTATAATGATCCTTCTACCAGTCCTGGTGTCGATGGATTTCGAAGGCCAGTTCGCAGGTGTTTCAGTGCTTGTAGAGATTCTGCGACACGTCTCTTTCTTAACCACTACCCGTCCCTCTCCTGCCTACTCCTGACCCGATCCACTTCACCCGGCATTCGGGGACCCTCCATGACCCTTTACCCTATCCATGGCTGATAAGATAGATCTTTTTTGGGTAGAAGCAGACGACATTTGGGCCCAGGATAACCTTTTCCAGAGCGATGAGACGTATAAAATCCTCTATGATTGCATTTAGTTCCCCTTGACTAACTCCTCCTCGTCGCCCTTTCATCCTCCTTCTGCTCCACCTCAGGACCTTCTTTACCTTAGCGTTGATAAGCCCTCCCCACAACCCTACCTGGATCCTCTATTCTATCTCACCAAATCCCTCCCACACTCTCCTCTCCCCTTGAGCCTGGCATGTCCACTACTCCCTCCCCCCTCTCCCTCTCATGTCCTCCCATCCCACACTCTGGAGCTGGTCACAACAGATTTTCTGGGGCCTTAGGTCGCATGAATCAGAAGCAAAAGGCCTGGAAGGTGCAACAACCTCTCCTAGTCTTTACTCTTGGGAAGGAACTCGCTAAGGACAGGATCCTTAGCCTTGCTAAGCGCACACTAGTTGGAAGATTTTACTACCTGAAGATGAAGAATACACATCTTGATCGATGGGTTCAGGATTGATGGAAACCTATCCTTGGTTACTGTCCAAGGATCAACCACCTCTCTAACCATTGGCTCATTTTACACTTCTTGTCTGAAGCAGATCTACAACTAATCCTCTTGACACCCTGGATTATAGACAGAGGAGTTCTCATGCTCAAGCGTTGGACACCAGGTTTCCATACCTTCAAAAGTACCTTCAACAAAAGGTGGTTATGGATGATTCTGCCATATTTTCCGGTCGAACTGTGGACTTTACCTATTCTTGAGATGGTAGCTAACACTGTAGGGAAGTTTATCCATTTTGACCATCGCTCTCCTCAACCGAGAGCCCTTCTGGAAAACACTCTTTGACTCTGGCATCATACATGAGGACAACCTCATTTTAGGCGGTGATCTCAACTTCACCCTCACCGCCAATGAAGTGTGGGGTGCTTCAGTGAGGATTCATAGATCGGGGCTTATTGATCTCCAACCTTTAGTCCTCTCTCCCACTTGGCGTAACAACAATCTGGGGCCAATGGTATCGCCAAAAGACTTGACATGTTCCTTTTAGCCTCCAAGATGATAGGCGACCATCTCCATTTCAGGTCTTGGGTTGAACCTTCTACGATTTCTGATCACCACCCAATTTGTCTACAAATTGATGTCCCCCCACGACTTTCGAAAACTCCATTCAAGTTTAATTGTTCGTGGATTGAAGACCCTGGGTTCATCTCTCTTGTCCACAATACCTAGGCAGATTTACAAGAATGGACAAACTTTTCGACAATCCTCTTGCTAATCGAAAAACTTGAAGCAAGTTGTTATTAAATGGAAATATAATAAGAAGAAGGTTATGAAGGCTGATTTGGTACACGTGGAAGAACAAATTGCAACCCTATTTAACATCAATCAGTCTCATATCTTTACAATAGATGATTTAAACATCCTCCAGGAATTAACACGTAAGAAGAATGAGATTTTATCTCATGAAGAAGCCACTTGGAGACTCCACAGCCGGACGACCTGGATTGATAAAGGAGATAGCCACAATTCTATCTGGGACCTGACTGATGCTGAAGGAAACTCAGTCACGACCGATTCAGAGTTACATTTGTTGGCATTTAATCATTATAAAACTCAATATAAATCCATTGAGTCTGAAAATATAGATGTTTAGTTTGATGTATTACAGACGGTCCCCTGCTTCTTCAAGGAGTCTGGCAATCTGAATATTGGTAAACCTATCACTCTCGCTGAGCTAAAAGACACTATTGAAATTATGCCCAAGGACAAAATTCCTGGTCCAGATGGATGGACTCATGAACTTTTCCAGCACTTCTTTGAGACCATGGGAATGGATTTGATAAGAGCTATAAAAGAATCACGTCTCACAAGAATTATACCTGGAGCACTTAATGCAACGTTCTTCACGTTAATTCCTAAAATTAGTAAGCCTGTCAACTTCAACGACTTCAGACCCATTGTGTTATGCAACTTCACGTACAAATTCATCTACAAGAATATTGCCAACCGTATTAAAGATACTCTAGCCAAGTGTATATCCACTGAACAATTTGTCTTCTTGAAGGACAGATTGATTTTTGATGCAGTGGGCATCACCCAAGAATGTCTTCATTCGGCCAAGGTTAAAAATTGAACTCGGTCATCCTAAAACTTGATTTAAAAAGAGCTTATGACAGTGTCAGTTGTAAATTCCTTCATTTGTTACTGGATCAGATCAGACTTGATAGGATTTTCATTAATTGGATTATGGGTTACATTACATCGTTCAACATGACAGTCCTGGTGAATGGAATTCCCACAGACTTCTTCCATTGCCACTAGGGTCTCCGTCAGGGTTGTCCTTTGTCACCCTTGATTTTCTTACTTGTAATTGAAGCACTCAGCAGAATGCCGACTCAAGCAGTGGATACGGGATCCTTTCAAGGGCTCAAAGTAGCTTTCGACGTCTTTATCTCTCACTTACTATTTGTTGATGATGTCCTCATCCTGGGCTCCGAGAACATTGATTATTGGAAAACTCTTAAAGTAATCCTATCAAATTTCTGTGAGGCTACGGAGCTTCCTTCTTTCAGAATTCAGAATTCATATTGATAGTTTTGACCAAGGGCCGAAGTACCTTGGCTTCTCCCTGAAACCAAATAGTTACAGAGTTAGTGACTGGTCGTGGCTCATCAAAAAGATTGAAAAGAAGATTGGGAATTGGAATTTTCAATGGCTATCCTTGGGCAACAGACTCACTCTGGCAACTTCAGTCTTACAAAGCATTCCAGTTTATTGGCATAGCCTGGCAAAAGCTCCAATTTCCATTCTCCAGCGCATTCAACATTTGATAAGTAGATTTATCTGGAAAGGGGGCAAAAAAGCCACTGGATTTCACCTTATAAAATGGCAAAGTCTAACCAAACCAAAAGAGTACGGTGGATGGGGAATTAAACACCTGAAATGGTTCTCTCTCCCTTGCAGCCAAATCCTGTTGGAGAGGTCTCTTTGAAAATAATCTATGGAACAACGTTCTCACAAAGAAATGTCTTAAAGGTATAGACATCACCTCTTGGTTGAGTAGGAACGCCCTCAACACTCTAAATTCTTCCATCATTTGGCAGAAATGCTCTCACTGCCGTTTATCAAACACTGGATGGCTTGGGAAATTGGGACAAGGCATCGTATTATTCTTGGGCGTGACCCATTCATTGGTTGCATGGATTTCTATCAGCTCTCCAACACTCTTCTTCAGGAATTAAACAACCAATCCATATATATGTTAGCACAGGCCACAGTGAGAAACTCAACGGAAGCACATCAACAATGGCTGGATGCTAGACAGTTGGGATTAAGTACTGAACTCAACATAGAATGGGACACATTCACCCAAAATCTCAAAAACTATGGCATCCGGTTGAGCAAGGAAAAGGACAAACTTTCATGGTCTTGGAATCGATCAACTGGCAAGGTCACGACCAGCTCAGCATATCAGTGCATCCTTTACACAAATAAAACTACCGTTGAAAATTGGTGGCATAAAGCGATTTGGATGGTGAAGGTAATGACAAAAATCATTTGTTTCATGTGGCTATGTATAGAGGATCGCTTAATCACCGACAATAACTATCAAAAGAGAGGTGGAATCGGTCCATCAATTTAAGCTGTGTCTAAAAGCATAAGAGTCTGCCACACACCTATTTGTGGATTTCCAGACCACACAATTGATCTGGAACAATATCCTCACTACTTTGGGGATTGACAGTGAGTGGAAGAGGGCCATCATTGAAGAAAGTTTAAAATATTGGTTCCTCAAATTTCCAAACCTAAAACACATACCTTTTCTAATTATGTGGGAGATTTGGAAATATAAAAACAAATTTCTATTTGAAAATTGGACCATGAATGTTCCCAGTATTTACAAGAAAATTCTTCTTTCCATCAAAGAACATCCACTTAAAGATGAAGTAGATAAAACTGAAGTACTACTAAACCCAGTTTACTTCAATGACAACCCTATTGGTTTCTTTGACGGTACAACAACAACAAACAAGTGTGGTATAGATATTTACTTAAAAATCACACTCACACAACATCCAAGCACATTTTGCTAGAGCAACAGGAAACAATAGGAAAGCTGAGATGATGGGATTATGGGGACTCTTACTACTTGCCACACACTTGCCAATCTAGATCTTAACTATCTCAGCCATTGGAAGGAAAAGATTAGCTCACTAAAGCAAGGTTTTGAAACCATAAACTTCATGCACATACACATACAGTAGTTTAATAAAACAACGGACAACATATCCAAGAAAGCTCTCAATGATAAACTAGGGTGGCTTTTTTTCGAAGAGTATGTCAATGGAACTATAACTAGATCTGGGGAACTACATATTCTATAAGGTGGCATCAACCAGAAAATTTCTATTCCATTCATGGAAGAAATGTCTATTGTAATCTGAAAGTTTCATTTGATTCTAATAAGAATAACAATAAAACTGTTTTTTTGGTGTGAAAAAAGAAGAAGAAAATGACATTCTTATGCATAAAAATAGAGTGCATGTTCTTAATTCTTATGAATTAAGAAAGATGATATTAAGTTTCACTAAAAATAAGTCCATTTGAAGTTTTATATTACAAAACTAACAATAGTCCAATTAGTTGGGACAATCCAATAGAAAAAGTAGTAATTGGTCTAGATTTCCTTCCTTTAAGTAGAGAAAAAAAAATACCTGGTCCAGATTTCCTTCAACTAGAGAAAAAAAATTCTAAGTGATTGTGGCATCATAAAAATTAACGAATCAACGTCAATGATCGTACACCATCATTCTAAGCTTCTCCAATGGAACGATTATCTGCAATGACTGCATATTAGTATGCAGTACAACTATGAGGCAGAATGCCAGAAAAACACAGAATTAAGTAATCAGATGGAGATTCGGCAAATAAAAAATACCTGAATGAGAATAACGACGAGGAGAATCACGACTCCAGCGAAAATGATGCGTATGGGAATAGTGGAATCAGGTCGTTTCCGAGCTGCCCGGAATGTAAAGAGAGTAAGGCTCATCACAGCGACAGCAGTTAGAATAGCCGATTCCATTATCACCCTCCCTGTTTCATTTTCATTCAATATATTTCCAGTTAATTTACTTCTATATATATATATTATCAAACGGGAGAAAGCAGAACGAAACTCACCATTCGTAAGAGCACAGGTTAATCCAACAGCAAAGCTGCTGTAAATGGTAAATATCACGAGGAGAGCGAGTTCTGCCTTGTACTGCTTTTGCTTCTTTGAGGAGTAATAAACAACTGCGAAAATGTTGAAAACATAAATATTATCTATCACATTAAATTTTTTTATATAGTTTGGATGGGGATAATGAATTGGGTATAGCTTGGATGGTTGTGAAGAATAATTGTTATCTTTTTGGCTAGAGTTCAATTATAACATAAATAAAGCAATAATAAGATAATTATTATTTACTAAAAAAAATATTTCTTACTGAAATAAAGAAAAAAATTGAATCAATACAATCAATAATATATAACTCAGCAACTTACAGATTAAAGGGAAAGTGACAAGGTACGCGAAAATTCCGAATACAACCATGAGATGAGTTTTGAAGAAATCAGTGATTGGGGATTTGAAGGAGAGGCCAGAAACCATGACAAGGCCAGCAAAGACCAACATGACGAAGCGATGAAGAAAGACAATTGCAGCTCTTAATTTGTACGTTTCAGGGATTACGTAGCGATTCGGATTTCCCATCTCCAGGTCTTGATACGCTTCCTCGATGATTTTAGGCACTTCCATCGATCTCAGTTTGTGTAAACACGGTGCCTAATCGAACACTTAATAGTTTCAGTTAAAGAGACTTAATTGGACGATCGATAAGAAAACAGGAAAGATTGAGACATTATATAGAGAGATAGTTGATATTCTCCACAAAGGTGGCGCTTCAGAATGACGATTTGTCGGCTTCATAATGTAAGTTTTATAATTATATTTTTTTTTTCCCAAAAAAACCAAACTATGCTATGTTTTAGAATTATAATTTTTTTTCCTCAATAAATTGTAACTTTTTACAATTTACTTGAAGGAGGAAACCTAGGCCTTGACATCGTTGAAGAAGTTGTGTGCACCCTTACAATTTTTGAACACAAGTTATGGGTCGAGAGTTCCTCAACATGGTGGAAAGAGGAAACCTAGGCTTTAAGCTTTAGAGGAACATTTCATACATCCAAGGCCAAGAAAAACACCATAAACCCACAGAGGTGACCTCCCAAGTGTACCATTTGGCTCTTAATGAGCATATTGGCACCATTAGGGTTTTTGGAGAAATAGGTATTGGTTTAAAGACTTGGACCAAGGTTAGGTGATGAAACTTGCACATTAGGCCTAAAAGTCGTTTTGAGGGCTCAAGAGCCATGAACAAGTCTTAAAACCGCCACAAATGACCTTTCTCTAGGATATTTATCCTTCAAGTTGCAATATGGACACCATTAGAAGGTTTCAAGCACCAAGTATGGGTTATGAGGTGTCAGAGATGGTCGATGGAGGAAAAACGAGCCTTAGGATCTAAAGTAAGTTTCCAAGCATCCAACTCCAAGAACAATAGCTCAAACCACCACACCTAATGTCTTGAGAGTATCATATCTCTCTTAGTTGGGATATGAGCACCATTAGAAGGTTTTTATCTCTAGGTATGAGTTTCATTGTTTTAACCATGGTTGGGGGAGGAAACTTAGGCCTCAGGCCCTAAAGGTAGCTTCTAAGGATGAAGGGACATGAAGGAGGACTTGAAACACCACATATGACCTTTCTATGGAATCCATAGCCTTTAAGAGGGGATATGGACTCTATTAAAATATTTTTAATACTATATTTGACTCTTTGAGTCACATTGCCTTGAACATTTTCAGGGGAGGAAAGCCTAGCATCAGGCCCTAAAGAAATATTTTAGGCATCTAGGGTCATGAATGTCACCTCAAGCATGGGTCTGGGGGTACTGGACATGGTTAAGGGAATAAAAATGAACCTTGGGCCCTAAAGTGAGATTATATCCATCGAGGGCCAAGAAGGATGCCTTGAAAACCCCACAATGTCTCTTGAAGGTATCCTTGGCCTATGATTGGGGATGCCTATGAAATACGATGTTTTGAGTAGTAGGTATGTGTCTCAATATCCTTGAAATAATCTAGGGAAGAAGGCCATGCCTTAGGTCCTCAAAAAATCTTTGAGGCATCCAAAGCCATGAACAATGCCTCGAAGCACCACACATGAGCTCTCAAGGGTGTCCAAGGTCTCCAAGAAAGGATGTTAATGCACTCACAAGATTTTGAGCATTAGGTATGGGTCTCAAGGCCTTAATATGGTTGGGGTAGGAAACCCAAGCCTTAGCTAATAAATAAAGATTCCAGGCATCCAAGGAAAAACAAGATGGATCAAACCACAACACTTGACCTCTTAAGGTTTTAGGAAGCTTCTAGGATTCAAGGGTCATGCATGACACCTCAAACCACCATAGATGACGTCTTGATGGGATCTTTGGATTTCAAGTGGGGATATGGAAATCATAAGGATATTTTGAGTGTTTGGTATGGGTCTTGGGTCATTGGAATGATCAAGAGAGGAAACCTATGCCTTAGGTCCTAAAGGAAGCTTCTAGGTATCCAGGGCAAAGATTAATGATATATTGAACTACCACAAATAATTTTCTAGAGTATCCTTGGTATTTTAATGGGAATAATCAACATTATGAGGTTTTGAAAATTAAGTATGAGTCTATGGACCTTGGATATTCTAAAGGGAAGAAATATAAGAATTAGGCCCTAAAGGAATATTTTAGGGTTTTGGGGTGAAGAATGACACCTTGCACCACCACAAATTACCTATTGAGAGAATTAACTACCTTTAAATAGGTATATAGGTGCCATTATAAGTTTTTAGCACTAGGTATGGGTGTTGGAGCTATGAACATGGTCAAGGGATGAAATATGAACCTTAGGCCCTAAAGGAAGCTTCTAGCCATCCAATCCTACGAAGGATGCCTCAAACATCCACACAAAGATTCCCAAGTGTATCCTTGGTCTATGATTGGGGTGTAAGTGCTATTAGATGTTTTTAAGCATCATATATGTGTCTCAAGTCCTAGAAATTTTACAGGGAAGAAGGTTATGACTTAGGTCTTAAATAAATATTTGAGGCATCCAAATCCATGAATAATGCTTCAAATCACCACACATGACCTCTCAAGGGTATCCTTGGCCACCAAGAAAGGATGTTAGTGCCCTCACAAGGTTTTGGGTAGTAGGTATGGGTCTCAAGGCCTTAATATGGTTGAGGGAGGAACCCAAGACTTATCCCATAAAGAAAGATTCTAAGCATCCAAGGACAAACAAGATGTCTCAAACCACAACACTTGACCTCTTAAGGTTTTAGGAAAATTCTAGGGCTAAAGGGTCATGAATGACACCTCAAACCACCATAGATGACCTCTTGATGGGATATTTGGCCTTCAAGTTGGGATATGGCCATCATTAGGATATTTTGAGCATTGGGTATGGGTTTTGGGTCCTTAGAGATGATCGAGACAGGAACCCAGGCCTTAAGTCCCAAAGGAAAATTCTAGGAATATAGGGACAATAAAGACATGCTGAACCACTAAAAAGGACCTTTCTAGGGTATCCTTGTTCTTTAGATGGGGATAGTTAGCATTATGAAGTTTTGAACATTAAGTATGAGTCTATGGACCCTGTATATGGGTAGGGAAACAAAACCAAGAGTTAGCTTGTAAAGGAAGATTCTAGGCTTGTAGGGCCAATAATGACAACTTGAATGGCCACAMATGACCTCTCGATGACATTGTTTGCTTCTAACTAGGTATATGTGTACAATTATAAATTTTTGTAACATCCTCGGTTTTGATTTGTACAATAGTAATGTATATGTGTACATGATGAATGGGTGAAAGAAAGATGATGTAATATGTAATATGGGACACTAAATGATAATAAAAATACATCATGGGCTATAGAAGAAGAAGGACAAAAGAATGGGGGGCTATGATTCCACAAGAGGAGGATGAAATGGTGCTTAAGGGATAAGGGGAAAACACATGTTATTTTATTTCTATCCTATATCCTTTGAACTTGGATTTATTAAGCCTTTGATTTATGTTTCTCCTAAGTTCTCAAACTTGGGATAACTTGCCAAAAGAGAGATACATGGGTTTGTTATGAAGGCACGTGGTCTCTCCCATGCATGCAMACATAATTCCTAATTTTTGGGTAGGCAAGGTGGATTTTAAATTCATTCTACCTGGAGTTTTGTCTCTAAGCCTAAGCTTCTGTAATATGGTTGTGATTAAAYTATGGAAAGCTACTACCACAAAGCTATGTGGAATTAATATTGTGTGAAGGGAAATTGTTGTAATTGAGGAAAAGTAATTATAGATGATAATTCATGAAGTCTGTCAGGTTATTTATTTGCATAAATCCTTGACATGAAATTGTCATTTTGGTGTTCGTAAACTTCAATATGCTAACAATGTATGTGCAATATCAAAGCCTATCCTATCCTATCTGTGAAATGCTGGAAATAACTAACACTAAGAACTATAAATTGTCACTGAACTGTGGGACACTAATGCTTATTGGGTTTGAAACCACAATATTTTATTACCCACAATTTTCATGTGGTTTTTCTTATATAGCTTATTAGGTCATGAGTCTTTATAGGTCTTAATCCTAAAGTGATCTAAGCATAAAACCAAGTTCAAATTTAATTGAAATCAAGTTCTAGAAATGACTAAACTCAGAAAAGTACAACACGAGGAACTCAGTGGAATAAGCAAGAAATCACACTCATGAAATCATATGAACTCAAAGGAATTGAATCAAAGACACACAATGGAAATGTATAAACTCATATATTGGCCTCAAAAGAATGCACCGAGAAAACGATATGAATAAGAATGAAAGGCGATTTATTTTCTTGTGACTTTGGATTGAAATAAGAACTAATGGAATGAAATATATGTAAGGAAACAACATGCTCTATATTCTATGAATATACACATAATTAAATGATCTATTCAACAGAAAAAAACACTTATATAAATGGTTGAGATTACATACAATGATGAAAATAGAGTATGGGTTTAAAACATAGATGTAATATGTGTGAGAGAGGTGTTTAAACATAGATTTAATATGTGGAAGAAGAGGCATTTGCAATGGAAAAGTGGGAGTTCTACTTTAAAAGGAGATTCTTTGAATTCTAATGACAATACACACTCTTAACTCAACTTAAAAGAATAACACATAATTGAACCAAATGTAAACTAGAAATAATTAAACAATAACAAACATAAATGGAAAAATACAAGTGAGAATCATATCACTAGGATTGGGGGGCCCTCCCAATCCAATGATTATTGTTGGGAAGCACCGATCTAATTTGTTGGAATTATTTATTGTGTGTTGTCATTGATGGAAAAATGAGTCAAGCATGTACAATAACCAGAGGAAAAGGAAGATAACCTTCGGGCAGAGGAAGATCACCTTGGGGATGAAGCAATTTGTGATCACTGTTGATCATGATAGGATCAATAGTTATCCTATGTTCCTAAAGCTCATGAGAGATAGCAAGGAGATTCTAAAAATAATACACACACATAATTAGAGCATGCAATGTTAAGGTCTTTGTAAAGGATGAAGGAATGCTCAGAAGGGAGAGCGCATTGCAGAAGTGCTATCGGGATTGAAATCCCCACAGTAAACTCCAAAAGAATCAAGGAATAATCCTTTCCGTTGATGTAGTTCTCGGGACAATCCTAGATCATTAGAACGCCTAGAAGATCCACACACATAATCAAAACATGTAGAGTTAATACCTCTAGAAAGGTCGAGGAAAAAGATCAAGAGAAGTAGAGTATTATGATTGTGTATGGACAATACATAAAGGAGTTCACTGATACAAATATCAGGAAGAGTTAACACATTCAAGTGAAGCTGAAACAAAGTTCTACAGGTAGATAAATCCTATGAAAAAGACTTCAAGTGATCGTGACCGTTGATCAGGGATATGAATGAATTTAGGGAGCATTTACAGTCATTCGATCGCTGGTGGAAACAAGATTAAATATCAACCGTTCGATAGCAAGGTAAATAAATGGTTTGTGGATTATATGTGGTCGAGAAGGAGCGCACCAGATAAAGGAAAACTAGGCCTGAAGCAGGACTAGACCAACGATGGAGATTAACTCAGGGTTATCCAGATTGATGAATCTGGAGGTAACACATGGTGACTATTGATTGGTGTTCGAAGGAAGGTATTCAGATTCCAATGGTGAAGAGTTGTTTTAACACTCCAAAATAGAAGTATCGAAACATAATATTCCTCTTCAATACCCTTTATTCGATGTCTATAAAGGCCGTAACACATGGTGACTATTAATTGGTGTTTGGAGGAAAGTGTTTAGAGTCCAGTGGAGAAGAGTTGTTATAACACTTTGAAATCAGAGCATCAAAAAATAATATTCTATTCGATACTATTAGCACACATTGTTGATCGGGGGTGTTTTCCCTAGGAAATGGCATTTTGACAAAAGAAATGAAATAAAATGGGCAAAAACCCACAAGATGGCTTCTATCCTAAGTCGAATGAATGACGTGAMCTTTTGATGCGACGTGGTAAGAAGCGCGTGGATATGAGAAGCTGACCTTGGTGCGCTCAGATCTACGGCTCAAGATCCATATCGTACCCCCCCTGACATTCTGCCTTTAATGGGGGGGGGTCCGAGCTAAGCTGTTTCGAGCGCAGGCCCCCCACTATCGTGGCACTTCCTCATTAACTCGGACCCCCCCCCTTTGAGTAGACCGCTTACCGCTCTCACCTCTCGCCGACACCTGTCTTCCACTCACTCTCTCTCTGCCTATCACATCGCCTCTTTCCTGTGTTGCTTATTACTGCCTGCCATGTGTATCCAATTCCCGCTTCATGTCACATCTCCCGCTTCCCCTCACCGTCCCGTACTTGTATCTCATCCTCTCATTTCTTGACAGGTGCCCCTCTCGTACTCCCTGTCACCTCCACCTAAGCGGTTTGTCCTCACCTCTCTAAGCCACCGAATCCCCCTTCTACCTCCACATCCTCTTTTCGTGCCACATCACCTCTGCCCCATCATACTTCAAATTTTGCGTGTCAGCCCCTACGCCTTCCCAGTCACTGTTCTGCTGCCACAACTTCCCACCCGACTTCCCATTCCTCGTCAATTCCATGCCAATCCACATCAATCATCTTTCCAGCTCCTCCTCGTTAGCCTCCATGATCGTCCACCATCTTCCTGGTTATCATCCAGTGGGGATCCCAATGTCATAGTTTCAGAGTGTGGCCAACATGTTCTACAGGTGAAAAGTTGACTTATGCCTTCCCGATCCTGAGATAGACAATTATTGAAGTAGGTGGAGGTGGTTGAACATCGTTTCCACCATAAATAGAAATCCTGAGGAAGGAATGTCAGCGAGTCGACTCATCTGCAGCCCCCCCCCCCCTNTAAAAGCACTATTATGTTCGGCATAAGCTTGCGTCTGGTGGAAGACTGCATGATTAGTCTACCAGAAATTATGCAGACGTAAGGATTTGAATGAGGTGACACATAAACGCCTTTGTTGTCACCGATGAATTATTATGAGTATATAGGAGTCATTCTCATATTTTGTTAGGGGTCGATGGTTGAGCTAAGCTCCCATATTGTAATGTTTTAATGAAGCTATGGTTCACTGGTTATGCAATCTGATTTGAGACTTCTTGTTTAATGAAAGTCAGCTTCCTTTTTCCGTCTTATTTTTCATCTAACACTGAGAGTTCATGATTGAAGGATTCACATGAATAGATATGAATGTGTTGCAATGGAGGTTTGATTGCAGTGTTGTTATAACATTTTCTTAGTTTCCCAAAGTTTCAGTTCCAAGAGGATCTTGTTCTTGAAGATTTTATTCCTTAGGCTGCTCGAAGGCCTGATATCCATAGTAGACCTCTACATCTCCTCACCTGTTCTCCCCCTTACTCACCCTTTAATACAACTTACTAACTGAAGTTAAATCAAGACCACACTTCCTCATGCATTGTCTGGTCCATATTTCTAAGTTAAAACGATATTTTCTTGAGTTTGCACCCATTTGACCTCCTTTAATTTATCTATTGTTACATACAAACTGATGGGTACTAGGCTTACCTCTGTTGAAATCTAGAGGTGACTTCTATTGCTAACATTTCTGGCGCCGTTGTCGTGGATGAATTGAAGATTTTATTTGGGATAGAACAACAAAGCTTACTGATTCTGAGGGTGCATAAGAACTCAGTACCATTAAAGATTGCAACCTGCACCTGATGACTCCACTATCTGGTGACTCCACTGTCTGACGACTCCACTGTCTGGCGACTCCACTATATGATGTCTCCACTGGTCCGACTCCACTATTTTAGCTAGCTCTGAAAGGCAGACACACGAGGTCTCACCCAAAAATACCTCTAGCTACGCCTGAAGCTGATCCAGAGAAAATTATCAGAAGGGAAAATATCCCTCAAGAAGGTACTTTAGCTTCTGAACCAGGTGATTATGGAAATTTTCATCGTCCTCCCTCTGAAACTCCATTAGCTGCTTCTCATACTCCTATTATATCCTTTGTTGGAGTTTCTAGAGTCTTAAATTTTGAGAGTTTTCCTGCCATTTTCTCCTCCCCTGGCCTCGGTTTGGAAGGAGAAAGTTTCGACACTCCTGTCTCCCCCAAGGTTGTTCCCTGGCTCAGAACCAGGACCTTAGGAGATTTACCACTCCAGGTTTTACTATCCCTTCCCCTATCAGATTTGTTGTAGGGGAAGCCTCTGTTCCTCCCAGTGATACAACCTTCAACCTAGACACTGATCTATTTCCTCCTTCTCCCAGAACTACAGTCCCAACGTCTCCTGCCCAAAATCCATCTCCTCTTGGTTCTCCTCCTGTTTGCACTCCAATGGAAGGAGAAAATCCACCCAGAAACAGAATGGACACTATAGTAGCTACTAGATACGCCCCTCTCGTGTTACGTCAACCTCTAAACACCCTTCCTGCTGGTGGGTACCTTAAGAAGCAACCTAAGTTCATAGGCGAGGGAGATATGACCACATAAGAGAACCTTGCAGACTTCTACAGTTATGCTGACAACTATGTCATCATAGATGAGGAAGTGTGGATGAGGATTTTTGTCCATAGCCTTGATGGAGAGGCTAGGAAATGGTTCAGGGCCATCGCTCTTGAATCCATTAATGGAATTGAAGCCTTAGATGATGCATTCTTAAGGCATTAGGGATACAAGAAAGATTTCCTCTACTACATTACAGAGTTTGGATCATTGAAGAAAAAGGAAGGGGAATATGTTTCTGATTTTTCAAAGAGGTTTAATAAAATGTATAATAAAATCCCTGTTGAGATTAAACCCACTGAAACCTCTGCTAGAATTACTTATTCTAATGCATTTGACCCTGATTTCTTCCTCCTATTAAGAGAAAGAAGAGCTCCTCCCTTGGTTCATATGAAAGATGCAACCTTGGAAGTGGAATCCAACATCTTGGCAGTAAACAAACTCAGGGGTAAGGCTGATAGAGACATAGGAAAGGGGAAGTATGAAGCTTCAACCTCTAGTTCCTCTACTTCTCCCCCTCAAATGGACAAAGTAACCAAGTTACTGAAATCACTTTCAGCTAGAATGGAGAGATTGGAATTGAAGGGGAAGCAGACATACAAAAA
Organism: Picea sitchensis; assembly: GCA_010110895.2. Taxonomy (NCBI): domain Eukaryota; kingdom Viridiplantae; phylum Streptophyta; class Pinopsida; order Pinales; family Pinaceae; genus Picea; species Picea sitchensis. Next base: position 9,950 of record SNQJ01S0071391.1, on the reverse strand, counting down.
TCCTCAAAATGATGATAACAGAGGCAACTTCGGGATGCCTAATAACAATGCTCCTTAGATTATCCAAAGGGAACAAAGGAACATAGATAGAGATGATCAGAAAATTCAGACCCCTCTCCAAAATAATCTTGTTATGGATGATGAAGGAGAGGAATAAGACCTCGATCTAGAAATCCATTGTCTTGGAGACACATCCTCTTTTCCTCACTTAATTCAATCAACATACGAGGAGTCTCTCATGGACAACCAATTAAATGAGCTAAGGAAGGGGGACAAGGACAACAACAACCCAAATAGATACAACCTCAGGTCCAAAAGGAAAGAAGGAAATCCTGATGTTCTTGATCAGCTTACCAGAGCATACAASTCTACTAAAGATGTAGCAGAYGACAACAGAGGTAAGAAAATTCAAACCCCCTCTCCAATGGTCAAAACTCTTGTCCTGGAAGTGAAAGAAATTCCAAATCCCACATCCCCTTTTAATTTCGAGCATGAGATTCAGAAAATTAGGATCCCTRTACCCCTTTCAGAACTGTTGAAGCATGAAGATTTCAAAAGGAGCCTCTCTAAGCTATTCCTGCCCGAACCCTCAAATCATCCCACAGACTCAATCAATTTGCAAGATGAAAAGCCAACAATCATTTTAGGTCCCATGGTAGAAGATAGAGATGATTCATCCCCTCCCTTCTATACCTCACTGAACATACATGATAAGGTGTTGCATAATTGTTTGATGGATTTAGGGGCTTCTCATAATCTCATGCCCAAAACTGTCATGGAAGAACTGAGATTGGGAATAAAAAAAGCTTATCATGATTTGCATTCTTTTGACTCTAGGAAAGTGCAATGTCTAGGGGTCATCAAAGACCTAGTTGTGACCTTGTTACAGCTTCCCATGAAGAGTGTGGTCATGGATATTATAGTAGCTGATGTCCTTCCCAAGTTTGGCATGCTTTTGTCAAGATCGTGGATAAAAATACTTGGAGGAACCCTTCAAATGGACCTCACCTATGTTAATATTCCTATGTTTGGGGGGGAGCATAGAAGGATTTATAGGGAAGCTCAATTGGCCTATATCATTAGTGATGAAATGGACCCCACCAACCATCCTATATTTTCACTTGACATTGATTTGGGGTATAGTTTATTAGAACTCACTGATACTCCAGAGCCTCCCCTTGAAATCATAAAACAATCCATTGCTTTTTATGAAGTTTCTTCCCCCATCACATATGTTTGGAAATTGTTCTTTGACAGAGCCTTTTCCAGGGAGGGTGCTGGTGCTAGAATGGTCTTGGTTTCACCAACTCAAGAGACCATACCTTTGTCTTACAAGCTAGAATTTTAAACTACCAATAATGTGGCAGAGTATGAAGCTCTTGTGTTGGGTTTGAGGGCTGCAAAAGACATGGGAATCAAAGAGATATATGTTTTTGGGGATGCCGAGTTGGTTGTAAATCAGGTCAGAAATTTTTACCAAGCCAAACATCCTAGGTTGATATCTTATAGGAATGAAGTGTGGGACCTAATTGACAATTTTTTCCTAGCTTTTAACATTTCGTTCATTCTGAGAGAAGACAATACAATGGATGGTTCTTTGGTTGTTTCAACAAGCAATTTCAGAGTTCCCCTACCACCCAAGCTCAGGTATGATATAGAAGTAAAATACATACCCTCTATACCTGACAATGTTACGCATTGGAAGGTGTTTGAGGATGATCTTGAGATCAAGAGCTTCCTGGAAACTGTTGATGAATTTTCTGCATTACACATAGATCAGGATCATGATGCTGAAAATGATCTTCATGCTGATGTGTTTSTAAAGAAAATTGATAATCATCACATTGTGTAGTTKCCTAACAATCACATTCCGAAGGGACTAGTCCCTTTGGAAAGGATTTTTGACAGTAATGATGTAGCAGTAAAAGCCATAAGGCCGATTGATGATGCTGACATATCCGAATGCAACATTGGTACAAAGAAAAATCCTAAGTTTGTCAAGTTGTCAAGCAACCTATCAAGGGAGCAGAGGGCCGAATATACTGAGTTGTTGAAACAGTTTGCTGACGTGTTCGCATGGACATATGAAGATATCAAGACTTATGACATAGGTGTCATCGAACATAAAATCCCACTGAAGGAGGAAGCTAAGATGTTTAGGCAGAAATTGAGATCGATAAATCCTATGTTGCTACCTATCATGGAGAAAGAGGTGAAGAAGCCACTAGATTCCCAGATCATCGTGCCTTTGAGGTATTCGGAGTGGGTGTCCAACTTGGTACCGATGAGAAAGAAGAGTGGGGAAATCAGACTCTGTGTCGATTTCAGGAATCTAAAAAGAAGCTCAAAGAAGGATAATTACCCCTTGCAGAAGATGGAACACATATTACAGAGGGTAACTGGTGCATCAAGGACATCCATGATTGGTAGTTTTTCCGGCTACAATCATATATCGATTTTTCTTGAAGATAGAGAAAAAACAACCTTCACCACTCCTTGGGGTACATTCATGTACACTAAGATTCCCTTTGGATTGATGAACGCAGGGGTGACCTTTGAATGAGCCATGGATATAGCTTTCATTGGAGAAAGGGACAAGTTAGTGGTCATCTATCTGGATGATATTATAGTTCTCTCCGGATCTGATACAAAGCATTGTGAAAATTTGAAAAGGGTTTTCTTGAAATACAAGAAGTTTGGTCTCTCCTTAAATCCTAAGAAATCATTGTTTTCCATGAAGGAGGGGAAATTACCGGGGCACATAGTATCAGCTAAGGGAGTCAGGATTGATCCCAACAAGGTAGAAGCAATCCAAACCTTGTCATTCCTGAGATCCAGAAAAGAGGTCTAGTCTTTCTTGGGGAAAATTGATTTTCTGATGAGGTTTGTTTCCAACTTTGCTGAGATGGTTAAGCTTATAAAAACCATGTTGAGGTAAGGAAATGAAATTAAGTGGATTGCTGAGTCTCGAAATTCCTTTGATCAGATAGAGAAAGCCTTGACTGAAGCACCTGTGCTTATCAATCCTGATTACTCAAAGGATTTCTTCATTTTTTCATTTGCTTCTTTTGACACAGTAGAAACTATTTTATTGTAGAAGAATGCTGAAGGGTTGGAGCAACCCATTTCCTTTTTCAGATGGGCATTGAGAGATGCTGAAGTAAAATACGACATCATGGAGAAGCAGGCCTACACTTTGGTTAAAGCTCTCAAAGCCTTCAGAGTCTATGTGTTGCACTCAAAGGTCATCGCATATGTTCCCTCAGCCTCTGTGAAGGAAATTCCCATCCAGCCTGACATAGATGGAAGGAGGAGCAAATGGATTGCCAAGATCCTTGAATTTGATCTGGAGATAAAGCCCACCAAACTGATTAAAGGTCAAGGTTTATCCAAGTTGCTGGCTGAGGCTAATTGCAAAGCTTTGGGGGTAAATTTAATAAACACTTACTCAGAAAACCAACAGGCTGAGCGGTCTGATACAAATGCTCAGGTCAACCCCCCTTTAGCAGTATATCATTGGTACAAGGATATTATATATTTTCTACAGAAATTGCAGCCCCCCGATGGCATGCAAAAGAACAAGGTAAGATCTTTAAAGCTCAAAAAACTAAATATTGCCTTATAGATCAAGTCTTATATTGGAAAGATTCCCTGGGAGTACTCTTAAGATGTGTAAACCCATAGGAAGAAAAAAGGATCATGTATGATTTTCATGACAGCCTGTGTGGAGGACGTCACTTCTGGAGAATGACAACCTACAAAATCCCAGGGCTGGATATTTCTGGCCTACTCTATTCATTGACGTCTATGTAAAAGTGAGAACTTGTATTAAGTGTCAKAAGTTCTCAGGAAAGCAACAACTAAAGTCCCTGCCATTGAAATCTATGGTTACTTCAGGAACTTCCAGCAGTGGGGCCTGAATTGTATTGGGGAAATTCATCCTTCATCCAGTGGTCATCATAGATGGATTATGACTGCCACATATTACTTTACCAAGTGGATAGAAGCTATCCCCACAAGGATTTCTTTCCATAAGGTGATCATTGGTTTTCTGGAGGATATTATAATAATATTTGGTTGTCTAAGAAGGATTATCACTGACAATGCTGCGTCTTTCAAGGCCGAAACATTGATCCAGTTCCGTGAACAGTTTGGAATCAAGTTGATCCACTCTACCCCTTACTACCCCCAAGGCAATGGACTGGAAGAGTCCTCTAACAAAAGCCTTATTAAAATCATCAAAAGATTGTTAGAGAACAACAAGAAAGCATGGGATTCAAAGCTTAAATTATCTTTATGGTCTGATGGAGTGACGACAAAGAGATCTCTTGGTCTCTCCCCTTTTCAACTTGTATACATAACTGAAGCAGTTTTTCCATCTCATCTCGCCTTGCCTGTGGTGAAATTATTTCAAGACTGCCAGGGTGAGCCTGATGACATGGTCAAAAGGATTCTACAGTTGGTCGAAGTACAATAGATAAGGGAGAAACTTCTGGATAAAGCACATGACCACCAACAGAGGATCAAGCAGGATTTTGACAGGAAAGTCACAAAGGAAGACTTTCAGCTGGGAGATTTAGATCTAAAATGGGATGCACCCAAACAGGACAAAGGAAAGCACAACAAGTTTGAAGCTTTGTGGATCGTCCCCTTCATAATTTCTAAGATATTTCAGGACAATACTTACAGGTTGCAAAGTTTGGAGGGGGATGAAGTATTTGGTGGCCCTGTAAATGGGAATTTTTTGAAGAAGTTCTTTACTTGAGCCATGAGTGGCTCCCATGTCTTTGTAAATATTGTTTTTATTTTGTTTTCGGTTTTATACGTGACTCCACCACCCAACAGTAAGGAATTGAAGCTACATAAGAGTTCTTAGAGCCTCGCAGGGAGGTCTCTATCCCCCATGGAGCCTAATGTTAGCACACATTGTTGATCGTGGGTGTTTTCCCTAGGAAATGGAATTTTGGAAAAATAAATGAAAGAAACTGGGAAAAAACCCACAAGATGGCTTCTATCCTAAGTAAGATGAATGATGTGACCTTTTGATGTGACGTGGTAAGAAGCACGTGGATCTGATAAGATAACCTTGGCACGCTCAGATCTACAGCTCAAGATCCATATCGGACCCCCCCCGACATTCTGCCTTTAACGAGGGGGGGTCCGAGCTAAGTGGTTTTTGAGCGCCCCACCCCCCCCACTATCGTGGCACTTCCTCGTTACCTTGGACCCCCCCACACTAAACAACTTATCACTCCCCCCCCCTCCGAGTAGACCACTTACTGCCTCCGCTTACCGCTCTCACCTCCCGTCGACACCTGTCTTCTACTCACTTTCTCTTCGCCTATCACATTGCCTCTTTCTTGTGCCACTTATTACCACTCTCCATGTGTATCCCATTCCTAGTTCATGTCACATCTCTTGCTTCCCCTCACCGTCCCGTCCTCGTATCTCACTCTCTCACTTCTTGACAGGTGCCCCTCTCGTACTCCTTGTCACCTCTTCCTAAGAGGGTTTTCCTCACCTTACTAAGCCACCGAATCCCTCTTCTGCCTCCACATTGTCTTTCTGTGCCACATCACCTTTGCCCCATCATACTTCAACTTTCGCGTGTCGGCCCCTACGCCTTCCCAGTCACTGTTCTTCCACCAAAACTTCCCACCTGGCCGCCCATTCCTCTCCAATTACATGCTGATCCAAATCAATCATCTTTCCAGCTCCTCCTTGTCAGGCTCCACAACCGTCCACCATCTTCCTGGTTAGCATCCAGTGGGGATCCCAGTGGCACAGTTTTAGAGTGTGACCAACTTTTTCTACATGTGCGGAGTTGACTTAGGCATTCCCGATCCCGAGATAGATAGTTATTGAAGCAGGTGGAGGTGTTTGAACATCGTTTCCACCATAAATAGAAAACCCGAGGAAGGACTTTCAGTGAGTCGGCTCATCTGCAACCCCCCCCTTGAAATCACTATTACGTCTGACAAAAGCTCGCGTCTGGCGGAAGATTGCATGCTGAGTCTGCCAGAAATCATGTAGACGTAAGGATTTGAATGAGGTGACTTAGACATGCCTTTGATGTCACTGGCGAATTGTTCTGAGTATATAGGAGTCATTCTCATATTTTGTTAGGGGTCGATGGTTGATCTAAGCTCCCATATTGTAATGTTTTAATGAAGCTCTGGTTTACTGGTTATGCAATCTGATTTGAGACTTCTTGTTTAATGAAAGTCAACTTCCCGTGTTCGTCTTATTTTGCATATGATATTGAGAGTTCATGATTGAATGATTCACATGAATAGATGTGATTGTGTTGCAATGGAGGTTTGATTGTAGTGTTTTTATAGCATTTTCTTAGTTTCCTGAAGTTTCAGTTCCAAGAGGATCTTGTTCTTGAATATTTTCTTCCTTAGGCTGCTGGAAGGTTTGATGTCCATAGTAGACCTCTACATCTCCTCACCTGTTCTTTCCCGTACTCACCGTTTAATAAAACTTACTGACTAAAGTTAAATCAAGACCTCACTTGCTCATGCATTCCCTAGTCTAGATTTATGAGTTAGAGAGATATTTTCTTGAGTTTGCACCCATTTGACCTCCTTTAATTTATCTATTGTTACATACAAACTGATGGGTACTGGGCTTACCTTCACTGCAATCCATAGGTGACTTCCAGTGCTAAAAGATACCATCTGTTCAAAGATATGAAGAATGTGGAAGTGGCATCCTTCCGAAGACAAAGAATCGAAACAAAATATTCCTCATCGATACCCTTTATTCGATGTCCAGAAAGGCCATAACACGTGGAGACTATTAATTGGTGTTTGTAGGAAAGTGTTTGGAGTCTAGTGGAGAAGAGTTGTTATAACCCTCTAAAATCAGAGTATCAAAAAAGAATATCCATTCGATACCATCCCTTCGGAGCGCTGACGAATGTGGAAGTGGCATCTCATCAAAGACAAAGAATCGAAGAATATTACTTTTGAGCTAGGATGAGACAAGTAGTAAGACAAATATTACATGCGGCCCAATCAACAGATGACAAGTGTCAAGGTCTAGTTGTCACATTAGGTATACAAAAGTCATGAATCAAAGTGACACATGGCATCCCATCAACCAGTGCCACGTCAACATAGATGACATCAACATTCCACGTCACTATGGGATTACTGACTTCAGGGATATCCAAGATTCTTTAATTAGCTAATCTTCGAAGGCCAGAATCATGAAGTAATGCTAACCGTTGATCTACTTTAGGATCATCCTTGACCATTGATTAAGCGTAATGGAAGGATAGAGTAAGCGTGAATCATGAAGTAACACTAACCATTGATATACTTCTAGAGCATTCTCAACCGTTGATCTATTTCAAGAGCATTCTCAACCATTGATCAAGCGTAGTGGAAGGATAGAGTAAGCATGAATCAAAAAGTAATGCTAAATGTTGATCTACTTTGGGAGCATTCTCGACCATTGATCAAGCGTAGTGGAAGAATAGAGTAAGAATGAGGTGTTAACCGACAACAAGCGGTCACCGTAATTTTATGACTTATTCGGTAGGTAAACCTCGAGAGGAATTGAACTACTTCAGAGTTCTAGTGACCCAGAGTCCCAGAGTCATGAATCGTCAAAGTCCTGGAGTGAACAAGAACCGTTCATTTCAACCAATGATTAAGTCGATATCATCGATAACCACAACTTGAAGGCAATCATAAATTAACAGAGTTGCAAGGATGAGAAGATCTATCCATCCGTCAAGAAGACATATCAATGAAGGAGAATGATAGCACATTAGAAGTCGTGTAGGGATTAGTACATAATGAATTATGCGCGTGGTGATATTTTTGAACCCCACCAAGGGACACACGATAGTTACTAAAGGAAAAGCACGAAATAAGAAACTAGGAATAAAATCGCTCCTCGATAGCGCACATAACAATAATGGTATTGATGTATCACTAGTTGTATGATAAGGTAGAATTATAGTGTAAAATAATAAGGAAAGAGAAGAGGCATGATCGAAGATCTTTTCATCATGACTTATAATGAATTGCATTAAATGAGCATAAATTAAAAGTGCACCATTAAAGAAGGAAGAGCTCGAAAATGAAGATACATAAGCATCATATTTGAACACAAAAACTTGATAACGGAGTTCGTCCCTGGTGGACTATGTCTTCGGGCCCTGCTCTCAAATGGGTAGGCTCTTTGATTAACTCAGTAAAAGAATTTGGTAAAATACATAAGTATACCTCATTCTGAAATCAAGCTACAAAAATAATGCTCAGATCAGAAAACAGACAGCACCACTGAATTCATGGCGTCAAATTACCCAAAAATGAATGTCTCCACGCCTCGATACGAATCTGGAAATCCCAGGCCCAAGAAGAAATTTGCCTCAATTTCCGTGCCCTCTGCAACATGCAATAATGACTATAATTGCATAGAAATGCATGCCCTGATGGTCGTACGATATGTGTGCCTCTCCTTTGGTGGTTGGGGAATGCAACATTTAATAATTAATTCGAGCATTGGTTACAATGTAATACCCGCGACCTATTGGTTAGGGTGGATATGTTAAGGCGTTTGTTATGGGAGGAGGTCCCGGGGTCAAACCTCACAGACTCTCCTTTTGGCTTTATATTGTTACAATATATATATATATATAACTTGTCCATTCCATCAGTTTTAGTGGGTCGCTAGAACCATACCCAAACATTATAACTGTGGCTAGGTTTGGCGTGGTCCACCAGATTTGGTAGACCCGCCAAACCATTTTCTTCCAAATATTTGTTCACGGGTTGTCCTTGGGAATTTCCCGCCTACCACATGGAAGCCTCTGATTGGGCTACGTGGTGGCCTCTCACTGGTCCACGTTTCCACTTTCCAAGTTAGCACACCATGTCAACATGCCATGTTAGCATACAGACTATACGGATGCCACGTGGCACGATCCGATTGGTCCATGGATCGACCTGAAAATGCCAAAACCAGGTGACACATGGAAACCTCTAGTGCTAACACGTCATCATGCTGGTGTTAGCATGCCACATGTCACCTTCGTGCTCCTTCCACATGTGATTTATGGATGCTGACGTCAGTAGTACAGATGTTGACTCATCCCTTGCTGACTGAGTTAGGTTGACCAAACTTTGAGCGCAAATATCTTTCAATCTGTAACTCTGTTTGATGAGCCGTTTGCACCGTTAGAAATATTGCGATGTTCTCTTCACGATCATGCCATTTTCACCGAGTTTTGGGAACTTTGAATTTTTTCCCTTTCTCTATCTGCTGAAGCCATTCTGAGCATCCTGAGTTGCCTCTGTGAGTTCCGAGTTGTTGTTATCCTTCTCTGGATTCTTTTTGGATCAAGGCACTAAGTTTAATAAAATTGTGGTCTTAATCCCACAATCATTTGGACATAAATGGTTTGAAGGAAACACCTATCTGCAGAAATTAATAAATCTATAACATGAAACTAACAGAAAAGAATAAACACAAATTAAGACTACAAAGGATTGAAGTCTTTTTAGTTAAAATAAGTAAAAATCTTAATGGAAAAATACTTAGAATTAATTAAATGAAGAGGTGCACTGTTTTATAATGAAAAGACACATGGATTCAATATATACATGTTGGAAGATTATATAAACAAAAAATTGTGGTGAAAAGAGTGTGTCTTAGTGGATATATATATATATATATATATATAATGGATTGAATGAAAGTTCATTCTATTAGGTTGGTGCTTGTTTACAAGTCGAGTCTTGTTATGAGGGTTGGATTCCTCACATCTCAGTTGGATCTGAGATCAACAAGTTGGGTCTTGTTATGGGGGTTGGAATCCTCATTTCTCAGTTGGATATGAGAACTACAAGTTGGGTCTTGTATCAGAGAGTTAGATCTCTCATATTCAGTTCAAGTTGAAGATATTAAATGATTGATTTTATTTGTATTCA
>SNQJ01S0071390.1:38354-56330 GCA_010110895.2 Picea sitchensis | reverse complement strand
TGCTCTTGCAAGCAATCCAGGAGTGACTTCCTTTGCTATCATGGTCCATCTCATGTACCGGTCTTCATATTTATGAACTAGATAGTACTATTCTTTGACCACATCCACAAAAAAATTCCAAGTGGGTTCAACCCCATATATTCCAACTTCCTATGTGGAAATTTTCTCCCAATAACTTTCCCACCAATGTTTGACACGGGGGAGAGCCTTGATGAGTGCGAAGGTGATATTTTCCTTGTAGGAAAAATTTTGAACAGAGAAAAAACACTCTAATATATTTAAACATTTTTCTAGGGAATCCGCATCTATCTGACCTTCAAATATGAGAATATCAAAATTAACTTGTACCTTGAAAGGAGAGGTTCCTCCAAAATGGCTTCTTGATGAAGATGTGCTTGTTGCTATCAGAAGGCATTGAAGGATGTGTGTAAAATTCTCCATCATTTCATCCATCTGTCATGCGATGGCTTGATAAAGAAATAGGTTAATATAATATTCTCATTCGTTGTTTTTATTTTATGCCACCATAGAGGGTTTCTTGGGCATGCGAGAGTGATTTTACTCAAGAGAGACAAAATCGAGACACAACTGGCTATACTCGGACCTCATTGGGGACATGCACTTGTTGGCCCTTGATCAAGTTTTGAGTATTCTTGGTCATGTTTGACCTAATTTTGGGACTTCGACAGGCTGTCGAAGGTGGAGCACAATACGAAGTAGAGATCGTGGGATCTCGACCCCTTTTAGGGCCCTTTTTCAGATTTGGGATTATGTAACGGGTATGGGAATGTCAGCCCATGGGTTTACCCATGCTCAGGCCTATTTTGTATGTATAAATAGATGCTAAGGCGATGTAGTGAGTACAAATGGATAAGTGCTAAGTGGAAATTTCTTTGGTGCATACTATATGAGACTTCCAGAGCTAAGTGAAAGTCATTGTAAGAGACTATGTGAAGAATTTGTGCTATACCCTAGCTAGAAGAAGGAGGATATGGCAGAGTGCACACAGATATTTTGTCCTCTGCAGAGTAGAACTTGGTTTCTATGTTCCTGTAAGAAGCTTGAACAAAGATAATAAAGAAGAGAAAATTTGGTGGACGTAGCCCCAGGGTGGGGGTGAACCACACACATGTTGTGTTGCTATGCTTTGTACGATGTATTGATGTGCTTATGTGTTTACTTTCTTAGTTCTTTAATGTAGATGAATGATAGATAGATCTGTTGATGCTTAGTGCTTAATAATATGGATGGATGTTAGATATGACTTATATACATGTTCTTAGTGCTTGAATCTACTAGATCTGATTTGTTTCATCATGCTAAGTGATGCTGGATGCTATATCTGGTTGAATACTATGATGCTCTGTAATTAGGGTTTAATTGCGCTGTAACTGAGACTGGATATTGATGAATGTTAACTGTTGAGTGTTGTGTTAAGTGTTAGAATCACAGATCTGTGTCCCAAATAAGGTTGCAGACATCTAAGTCCTGCAACCAACCCTGCCTCTACCTCAAGTGAGACTTCATCTGCTTCGCAGGTGTTGCCGAAAGGGCCGGTAGTTAGGTTTTTGTTGGTGCGTTGTTGTAGCGTTGAACCCTGGGTCTACCCCTGTGCCAACAACACTAAAAAATGATTAAGAGAATCCTTCTATGATACCATTGATCTAGATTATTTTGGGAACAAAATGAAAGCAAAGATATTACAATGAAATACTCATGAAAATTTCAAGAAACAGAGAAATACAACAATAATTGATTTCTATTAATGAAAGAATTGTAAAGAGACTGTAAAAATATAGAGTGCACGACTCAATAGAACGGTGGTAGTTTTATCTCTGAGAAGAGATGTGATGAATATGCTCATTCACAAGAAGATGATTATTAAGTGTTCTTTTTACGAAGAAAAAATCCATTATTTGGGGCATATTATTTTAGAACAAGGTATAACAGTAGATCTAGAAATATTGAAGACATTAGAGGATGGCCAACACCTAGGAATGTTTTAAAAGTTAGATATTTTATGGGAGTAGCTAGATACTACATGAGGTTTATAGCAGGTGTTGGAGCAAGAAATTTTGGGAGTTAAGAATAGGAATTGAGGAAGAATGGACCAAAGGAAATAGTGTGTGCTGGGAAAGAAGGAAAAGTAGCACAACAAAGGGAAACAAAAGTAGTGCGCTAGGAAAGAAGAAATATCAACACAAGGAATGGTTGGATCGAAGACCAACTGCGTGGAAGGTAGTTGGAAAGTGGACAAGTTTATTTCATTTAGGATTATGTTTTTTGAGTCATAGTGTAAGGTTTTTTACCCATTTTGGAGTATAAATAGAAGATGTATGAGGAAGCTAGGGATATCATATATTATCATTGAACTTTGGCATGAGAAGAGTACTTTGAGCATCCCTTTGAATTTTGAGTCGAAGTCTGTATTTTGTTAAGAGATGCAGATCTCAAATGGATTCAGAGTTGAGATTTAATTGAGGGCTAGGTCGCAAGCTATGGAACTTGGTGCGATGTTGGTCAACCTCACCATTATTAATCCCTATGATGTAATGTGTTTTTGGGTGCATACCTATTTTGAGGAAATACCCAATTTTCATAAGGAAAGGCCTAATTTTGGAGAAGAACAACTAGAAGGAAAAGAAACACGTGTGAGGAAAATCCACATGCAAAGGAGGAAAGCATGCAAGGTGCACAGGTAGGAAAACCTAACCATGCTAGGGTTAGGGTTTTGGTAAGAGATTGTAATGGCTAATAATCTTGTAAAATAGTATAAATAAGAACCTAGGAGGTCTAGGTTGGGGTTCTGGTTGGTTCTAATTAGTTCATATACTAGTTCAGTTCAACTATTGTAGTTTTGATATATTTTGTAAGATGTTGAGCTATAGAAGAGTCAAGTAGATGGATCTTGAGGGTTAGATAATAAGTCGAGGAGCCTGATGTGATATAGTCTGCCTCACAGAGGTTGTTGAACATTTTTCATGATTGTATGATCGAAGACGTCATGCATGCAACACCATATTTTGCAGCAAACCTATTAAAAGAACAAAGAAGCCAGATCTTTGTGGACGTAGCCTAGGAGGGGGTGAACCACAATAAAATATGTGTTATCTGTAATGTTTTTTGAATGTTTAATTCTTTCATTGATTAGTTTATAAATGAATGAATGAATGGTTAATATGAATATGTTAGAATGCATGCATGGATTAAAATATAAATGAATATTAGGAATTAAAGAAGGAATAATCAGATCAAGGCCTAAAGAAGATCGAGTAAATCCAAGATCCCACTCCTTCCTAGACTGCAAGCACTTGAGATTTGCAGTCACCCATAGAAATCTCTTGGGTGAGAATGCATAGTGCACTCTGTGTGATGTGTTGCCTTTTGTTTTACCAGGAGGGATGATACTTTTAGAGGGTTTTGTTGGAAACCTATTCAGATATGAATCTGGGTGAGCACAAGAAGCAGAAGAGAGATTAAAAAACAACAAATGGTTCTGTTTCTGGCTATAGCTGCATGGGATTGAGTGGACATGATCCTTAAAAGAAGCATGCTGAGAATGAAGGTATAAAAAGGAATCTTCAGGCCATGGGATCCAATGAAGGTGGAGATCGAAAGATGGTTGAAAAAAAAGGAACTTGAGTTTGCACAGAAGGATAACATGAACCCTAAGATTACACCACACAAATATCTGGATAAATACGTTTTTAGCGACTTGCATGAGGTATTATTCTGTGATTTCCATCATGTGTTGCAGGAGTGGATATTGAGGTTAAAATCCAACCACCTAAAATATCAAATAATAAAACTAGAGTGGAATTCGATGGAGATTGCACAGTTACAGGAAGTTAACAACAAATTTATGAACACAGTAGATTTCTGGTTAGATAGTATAATTGTAGGATTTATCATCAAATTTCTAGTAGATAATGTGAAGTCTTATAACAAAAGAGAAAATGAGTTTCTAAAAGGACCCAGAGGTAGGTGTATCAGATCGTTGTACACTTCAATCAATATTTTACTGTATACCAATAGTGTGATGACTATGGAATCAGTCAACTAAAATTCCCTGCATGCATGGGGGAAGGGTAGAAGCACTGAAAAGAGTTGGAGAGATGGAGGAAGATATGGATAAGGGAAAGGGGGAGGCGATGGACCCAATCATGATGGAGGAAGACTAGATAAAGAAGATAATGGCAACAACTGGAAATATGCACAGTGGATCACCCTACCAATATAAGATGAATAATAAGAAGAGAGCCATAGCTGATAGAGAGGGCTTGGAAAGTGATGAGGAAGAGGTAGAGGATCTCCAGGATGTAGATAATATTGAGGAAATATTGCATGCAAAATATGAAAGGAAGAAAAGTGGTCCAAGGGAAGGAACAAAAGACAGAACTCCAATCCATATCAAAGTTAGTGTGGAACCTAAAACCACATGTACAACTAGTACACTAGAAAGAACACCACCATTTAGACAACCTAATTTTAGTGCAAGAAAGACAACATGAAATGCATCCAAAAAAGGAGAAAAAACTGGAGGATCCATTTCAGGAAGTAGTAATCAAATATCTACATCGCGCAGAGGTAGTAGTTCAACATAGTTCAAGATGGCAGGACACGATCCCACGATCAAGTTACAAGAATTTCAGAGAGAGGCATCCGAGGACCCTAAAAAACATCTATTCATCTATGAGAAGATTTGGGAAGAAAATAAGATCACATATGATGATACACAACTTGCACAGTTAAATATCACGCTAAGATACGACGCACTAGATTGGTACATGAGCCTAGCTGTAAATAGTCCACTAGGAGTAACAAGGACTATTTCAGATGTAAAGAAGCTACTGATAAATGAATTTCAAAATCCTAGCTCAGAATATCAGTACTTGAATGAGATGATTGAAATCAAGTAGAAACCGGGTGAGTCTGTTTGGGACATTGATCAGAGGTTTATTCATCGCAAAAGAAATTTAAAGTATCTAATGACTAACATGCAACATAGGAACTTATTTTTGAACTCATTGTTACCACATTTGAAATACCCATTGAGACAACATAAGTTCCAAACTCAGGTAGAGGCTCTGTAGTCATCCTTAAAACTGGAATAGAACCAATATCAAAAGACATATCAAATGATAGACAAGCTGAAGGAGGATTTGAATAATCTAACATTTCAACTTAACCAAAATAAGGGAAAAATATAAAAGAGAAGAGAAAATAGAAGTTGTTTGGTGTACCACATGCAGGATCAAAGGACACCATCAGATTGAATGTTCAACTTTTGCATAGTACATGGAAACAGTAGTACCAAATCCTTTGCCAACATGAGGAGCATGGTGCGAGATCTATAAGACACATGGGTATGATCCATACCATTTTCCAATGATGTAGAAGTACCAGACAATACCCAAGAGTTCATATTGCAACTTTTTCCATTTAGTGGGTCATGATGATAAAGATTGTAGGACAATGGAGCTGATGTGAGAAATAACTTTAGATACTTATAGGGTGCAAGAAAAAATGATGACATGGAAAACTACTCCTCAATTCAACCAGGTACCACCACCACATATAAATGTGTAGCCACAATATAACCCCGCACAGTATAACCAGGTACCTCCGTACAATGCACTTCGAGGAGATCGAGCTGGATATAGAGGTGGAGGATGAGGTAGAGGAGGATTTGGAAGAGGAAGAGGTCTAGTAGTGTGCCAAAACTGCCAACATCTAGGATATTATGCAAGGGAATTTCCACTTCCTCCAATGACATGTATTTATTGTCGTGCAACAGAGTATGATACAAAGTAATTTCCAACACTCTTTGGGAATATCCAAGGAAAGAGGAATAAGAACAACCAAAATGTCTAGTGGATTTTTGTAGAAGCTAGGGATGATGGAAGAAACATCAACATAGTCAAGTGAGGAGGATCTAAGACATGAACTGATGCATTAAGGAAATATCCAACGCAAGACCAATGGGTGAAGAAAAATACTGAAACACAAAATAAATTTGATGCATGGAAAGAAAATGAGACATTGAAGGAGGCCAGACATGAGTTTCCCAAGCAAAATTCTGCATCAACATCATCTATGTAGCATAATCAGAACATACCAATGTATGATATGCCTTCATCAATGGACCACACCAATGAAGAACAACCTTTAGAGAAAATAAGTACCATAAATACTTTTATGCAATCTTGTGTTAAGCTATTGAATGATCCTTCATCTATTAAGGTTATGCAAAATATAATAGAAAGATGTAATACATAGGGATAAGGGAAGTTAGAGAAGAAAATAGTCAATCACCTCCATACAAGAAGGAGGAAAAATAGGGAATTGGGACGTAATGCTCATATTGGGGATTTTAGTATGGGGGATATTATACTAGAGTTAGTATCGCAAGTAAATGTTTTACCTAATAAGACATGGAAGAGTATGGGAGAACCCACAATAGGATATTCACCTATCCAATTGAAATTAGAAAATAAACACAAAGTTTTACCAATTGGACGACTTAAAGGTGTGAAAATAGATTTTGATGGAGTGCGCACTAAGCCAGACTTTGAAGTAATAGAGATATTAGATGGCACAAAACCATATCCATCATTGCTTGGATTGGATTGGGAATTTGAAAACTAGACCATAATCAATTTGAAGATAAGAAAAATGACATTTGAATCCGGTGAATATAGAGTCATTGCACCATTAGACCCTTCAGAGGGAGAAAGGTTGTATAAACCACCTATTTAGATATGTAGGAAATAAACCAATTGTACAGAACCACCATGCATGAAGACGATTATGTTAACCCAACTAAAAATGGGGTACTCAACTAGAGAAGTATCACATCATGTGCTTCCGACTTAGATACAAGGTTGGAGAATTAGCAGCAGAGACTGGTTGAAGTTTCTACAAGAAGGTGCGCAAGAATAGACCACACAGTAATATAGGTTGGTACAAAGATAAGGGAACCTCCCAATTTTCATGGGGTAAATGATATAGGGGAATTTATGACAAAATATGAAGAGGAAGTATTAGATAATTAGAGGCTCTTATCCCTAGATATGGCACTGAAGGCTACACTTGGAAGATGGTGGGTTTCACACAAAGAAACAATTCAAGACTGGTACCAATGTAAATGATTACTGCACGTTAGATTTGATGCAAAGAAGAGGAGAAATAAAATACAGAGGTATGATGGGAAAGTAACACCAAAAAAACACTTGGAGAAGTGTATAACACAATGGAGGATGACACCACCAGAAGAATGATCTCATCACTTCATCCACAGAATGGAAGGAATCCTAGAGAACTGATATGTAGACCAGGAAATGCATAGAGGAACTACAGAATGAAAAAAATTACAACATAATTTTGTAGTAACCTTCTCATTTGAACATGAGAACCCCAACATTGATTCAACTCTAAAACAGATAAGAGGTGTGATATTTATTGATGAAATAAAAGGTTGAACTCATGACAGAGTACCAACAAAAGAACAGATAAAAATTCAAAGAACTATTTTCATGCTATCATGTTAATGGGGAGGCACCATATGAATATGACCCACTCAATATTCAGATTACAAAAATTAAAGGAGAAAGAGAGGTGGAAGGTCCATCTATGGAGTCAAAATTATTTGATGCACCAATCAAAGTGAAGAAAGTCAATATTGGAACAACTAACAATCCTAAAATGGCAAGTATTGGAGAGTATTGGGATGAGTAAACAATATAAAGAATAACATAGTTACTTCATGAATACAGTGACATGTTCCCAACAACCTTTATAGAGATGAAATGCATAGAAGGAGATCTACGAGAGATGAAGATAACTCTCAAACCTGAGGCAAGACCTGTCAGAAAAATACCTTACAGACTGAATCTAGTGTATAAGCAGAAAGTGAAGAAAGAAATTGACAGAATGTTGGAAGATGGTATCATAGAACAAGTAGAAGAGTCTAAATGGATAAGTCCTATGGTAGTGAAAGAAAATAAACAAGGGGGGATAAGGATTTGTATAGATTTGAGAAAATTGAATGATGCTTTCTTACATGACCCTTTTCCTACCCATTTCATATATGAGATCTTAGAGAATGTGGGAGGCCAAGAATCATATTCATTTACAGATGGATTCTTAGGTTACCATCATATCAAAATAGCTTCAGAAGACAGGTACAAGACTACATTTTCTACAGAATGGGGATCCTACCAATACACAGTCATGTCATTTGGGTTGAAGAATGTACCAGCCATTTTCTCAAGAGTAGTCATAGATTCTTTTAAGGAATTCATACATAAGTTTCTAGAAGGGTAGAAGCAACATCAATCATCACCAGATTTGGGAAGAAGCAACACCATTCAAAGACTGTAGTGTAGAAACAACAACACACTTCTTGTTTGAGAAATTCATCACCTTATTTGGGTGTCCAAGAATTTTGATGAGTGATCAAGGTACTGACTTTATCAACAATACTATTAGGTCCATGACTAATGACTTTAAAGTATATCACAAAAAGAGTACACCATACCATACTCAGGAAAATGGAACACTAGAAGATTCCAATAAGATCTTAGAGAATGCTTTGACAAATATCTGCAATATCAACAGGGATGATTGGGAGTTGAAAATACCAGCAGTATTATGGGAATACAAGACTACATGTAAGAATTTCATAGGATAGACACCACTTAGATTGGTCTATGGGAAGGAAGTAGTGGTACCATTAGAATTTATGGTACCCAGTCTACATGTAGCATCACTTACCAACATGACAGAAATATGCACAATAAAGGAGAGGTTAAATCAACTAACGAAAATGGAAAAGGATAGGATTTTGGTAGGATTTCACCAAGTGGTATAGAAAGAAAGAGACAAATCATGGCATGATAAACATATAAAGAGGAAGAGTTTCAAGGAAGGTGACCTAGTCTTGCTCTATGAAAGTAAATGTTTTCAACATCCTAGAAAATTTAGAATGCATTGGCTAGGGACCTATGAAGTAAAGACTGTCACAGATGGAGGATCTAAAAAACTAAAGGATCTGGTAGGAATGTAACTGAAAGGAATGATCAACAAGATTCGGTTGAAACTGTACAGGGATAGTCGACCTCCTAACGCTTAAAAGTTACAATGCAGTAATAAATGCATGCATTAGTGTACTATAGTAGAGAGTCGAACAAAAAAAAGATAAAAATAAATAAAAAGGAGATAAATAAGGAAAGAGAAAGAAAAAAATAAAAAAGAAAGAAAATGAAAAAATATTGGGAAATATTGTGCGTAGAGAGAGTGGACTCAGCGCGACAAAAAGGAGTGGACTCATTGCAACAAAAAGGAACAAAATGTATGCACGCAAAATAGGTTGAAAGAAAGGAAAACACCATGCACTAAGGGAAAATCATAGCAGAAATATACGACACACTTAAAAAGTTCAACACACCAGAAAATTGACCAACGGTCGAAAAAGAAAAAAACGACGGTTAGGGAAAAAATACGTGAATTGGGGGCATTTATGGAATTGAATGAATCACAGTCGACAAGATTCAATGCATTAATCGCAACTAAGGAAAATTCTCCAAGACGATTTAGGGAAATAATGACACCCTCTATATAAAGGGGAAATGCGGGAAAAATAACACTTATTATGAAATTGCAAATTCACAGAGCTAGAGAGCACACAGATGAAAAACAAGCAGGAAAGTGAACAATGTGAACCATTTTAAGTATATTCGAAAAATAAAGAAGTACCCACCATTGAACCACCAAATATTGGTGCACCAAGCCAAACCATAAGGGAAACTAGAAGTAACCTCAGGGAACCATAGGAAACTGCGGAGGCAGAGCAAGAAATGGTCCAAAGAGAGGGAATTGTCAATGTCGACGCAATTTCCTCCCCACATACTGAACCAGTAAGAGCCACACTAGTCAAGGAAGAAGAACAATCGCCAACAAAGGTCGACATGGAAATTGATTGCACAACAGTGCACAGGGACACAAAATAGTCGATGCAGGAAACCTAGAACAACCTGCGAGGGCCGATGTATCCCATAGAACAAATGGGAATTCCATCAAGCTGACAGAAGCTCCGACACTGAGACCACAACTTGGGGCAAGGTCCATGCAACAACAAGATGGGATGGTAGAAGACATAACCGAGAAGACAGACTCAGGTGTAGAAGATAGAAAAGGGGAGGTTGGAACCTCTAGCATTCCAGTAAGAAGAAAGGGTAAACAAACCATGGTGCAGTCCCCTTGCAAGAATCCCGACGCTCTAATAATACTGCAATGCATTCCAGAGGGAGTGCAGGCCATGCCAAAACTATTGGATTACATGGAAAAACTTAAATACGTAGACCACAACATATCTGACACTGACAAATTACTTGAATTTTTGCAACAAGTGTATATGGAGAGTATCGACATAGGATCCTTTGGAGATCCCATGATGTAGCCAAAGCAATGGGCAATAGTTGTAGAAAACATAGGGATCCTAAAACTTATGGAGATTCCCCACTTTGGAAGGGGGAGAGAAGTGAATAAATATGTCAAGTAGTTGATGGAAGTCCTCCATGGAGGCTTCCTATGTGTTAGAACAAGATTGGTTTATGCCTCAACGTTTCATAAGTGGCGCTACCTACAGGTGCTACCTAATATTTTACAGAGAACAAAATCTGCATTTTATTATTCATTTTGGCAAATGATTACTATTGTTATGGGATTTTTATTTGTTTTGGGGAGAATTGAAATTATATTGAGTTATTCCCAATATCCAAGTTCAAGCATCAAAGAACCTATGGATTTATGCTACCGAATTGCATGTAGAAACACAGTCGGGCACTACCTACAGGCACTGCGTAATATTCTGGCATAGGCTAAATTGTGCAGAGTTATTCTACTAGTTTTGAGTCACTAATTTAAAACTTGGGTTATGAGCAGTTGAGGATGTATTTTTGAAAAATGGAGGAGGTTTTTGTTCATAACATTCCCAATAACAAAAAACCTCTCTCAGGTTTTCAAAATTTGTTTTGGTTTGAGAGATATTGGATATAGAAGTAGGCATTGCGTACTCTGCACAGTGGCGTTGCATACTAATTTCTTGTAGCGGTCACAATTTTCATATTCGCCTTGTTGGGAGGTTTCCATATGTCAAGGAGGGTTAGAATGACTTCTCAATGATCAATTATGTTAGAAAAACAGGACCGTGGAGCAATAAAATAAAAAAAATGCGGAAACAAAACACAGAAATAAAAAAAATGCGGAAACATGGTTCACCCAGTGTGGGCTACGTCCACCAAAGAAATTGCCAGGTCCTTCCTTTATTATTATCCAGCAAATGAAGAGATACAACCTACACAAAACGTGTTGTAACTTCCTCTTCTTTCTCTCATAGTCTCCTCTCTTAGAATACAATATTCGCCATCAATCATAGTCGCAATACATTTCCGTCATAAAAGAGGGTTGCCTTCTAGGGAAAAACACCCTAACATAATCTCTACCATTAGATCTGCAGCCTTATAATGAACGGTCCAGATTTATAATGAAATTACAATATACATTTACAAGGCAATTTTTCCTTCAGGGGCTTCGCCCCCGAACCCCTGCTGGGGGCCTGCTTTCCCCCAAACCCCCCAGCCGGGGGGATAGCCCCCCTGGACCCTGCAGAGGGGATACCCCCCCTCTGCAGTCCCCCGCGTGGAAGATTGTACATACTTCTGGGGTGTAAATACTTCATGGGGTATAAACATGGCTGAAAGTAAAAGACCTCTGAATCAGGAAGATAATTGGGCTCCACAACCAACAAGTTAGATGTCAAGGGACACCTTCACCTAATATTTAGCTCCATAAAAGGCCTCATGCATGAGGTGGAAACAATTTATTAATGACTTCCAACAAATTCTTGAAAATCTACATTTTGTTGGATTTTTGTCTCTTTGACTGTTGCCACCTATATCCAAGGCTTAAAATCCAATGGAGGAGATGGGATTCAACCTCCTTAGGTTATTTGGATGCTATTTCCTATTTAAGGAGGGAGATATCTCTTGGAGAAAGAGGATTTATGAGCCAAGAGAGGCTAGAGAGAGTAGGAATAGGTAGTTTCTTGTGTGTGTTCATTTGTAAGCCTGTGGGCATTTTATGATTGTAAGCATTACTGCTATTGGAGGCTCATGAGAGCTATGATTTTAGATTGTAACTCTTCTTTTATATTTCTTCTTATTTGAATATATTACAGATTTGAGGATCAAAGGATGTCAATGATTTATGGATCCCTAAGTAGTAGAGGATCTATTGTATTTTTCTCATCAGTCATTGTTTATATTCAAGTATTTGTTGATTCATTGAATTGAGAGGATATCTATTTACTGAACATTCTATCTTATATTTTCCTTCTTCATTTCTTCCACCTATCAACATATAATCTTGTCTTCTATTAAGCATCTTTTGTGCTTTAGATGAGTGGGATGTTTGTGTCTCCATTTCCCATTGGTGTAGCCTACTAATCTGCAGTTTGCTGCCCTCTCTCTTTCTTTATCCATCTTGTTGATCCACCTATTCAAAACCAAAGTTATATTTTCCATTCTGATGGGTGTTGAGCTTACACTTTAGCAGTCAAAGTGTGAATTTCAATGCTAACACTATGGATGGAGAAACCCATTTCCATGGACGTGGAATTAATTGTGTTCATCACAGGTCTTCCATATATGGGTGAAATCCCCATGCAGTACCTAGATGACAAGAGCAAATGAAGAAAAAATACAGGACGAAGAGAGGCTCACACGAGATCATAATCAAAAGAATCAGCGACACAGCCACCCAGATGGCCAAAGTGCTCATGGCATGCAAAATTATAAGCAAATGCTGGAAGGAGGAGGTATCGACTAGGTTTTTCACAAATGTAGCACAGTGCACAAACAAAACCATGCTTAGCTGGGCCCCATACCTACTGAACATGTTCCTCAATGACTACAAGGACATGCATGACTTGGCGAGAGAGTTCAATTACTCTTGGTTGATGATTCTGATAGAATTGATTGGGTGGAGGGAGCCTCCATACTCCTACTTTTATGACAGAGAATTCCATTACCACGCAACGCAGTTTACATCAATGGGTGGCACTTTAGACTCAAAGAGAAGAAGTGGAAACACGGGTACCTTCACGCAGTACTTCAACAACATCCATAGAGCATAGACGATACATGGAGAATCACTTTGGAGGTTGTTGCGCAATACCAAGGTATAAAAAACTTCAAATCTACATGCCACAACATGTGGATCAAAGCGCGTAGGGATCTAGAGAAGGAATGGTTGCAACTATGATACAACATCAGTGTAAAGGAGGTGGAAATGGGAATGCGTAATTGAGATGATGACTGGAAGATACCATTCATTACTAAGGAAATGTCAATGGTCAAGGAAGTAGAAGCAGGGTCATCTAAGACACCTGCAGGAGACAATGCTACACCCAAAAATATGATACAATAGGGGAATCCCAGTCAAAAGTCTGCGCAGCAGAAGAAGTGATGTAGGAGCATTGTAAGGAAGCACAAAAGAGAAGGACAACTGGATATGCATCAACACACATTTTGAGGATATTTTGAATTTCAAAAGGATGGAACATTTATGTAATATCT
This sequence comes from Picea sitchensis, assembly GCA_010110895.2. Classification (NCBI taxonomy): domain Eukaryota; kingdom Viridiplantae; phylum Streptophyta; class Pinopsida; order Pinales; family Pinaceae; genus Picea; species Picea sitchensis. Next base: position 42,693 of record SNQJ01S0071390.1, on the reverse strand, counting down.
GGAGAGACATAAGTGCTCTTAAATATTTGGAAATTATAACGCAAATCTTGAATAATTTCTCTCATCTATTGGTTGTAGGAAATTAATGTAATAAATGTAAAGTAGTTGTCGACTTTAATTCGCTATGATAGCTTGAGGTTGTAGGAGGGAAAACTCGAGAAGGCTCCCTAGTATGTATTGTATTGTATCATTATTCTCATGATAGTTAGAGGTTGTAGAGAAAGAGAGCATACGAGAGTAGAGAAGAACAAATATTGAAGAAGTTGTATGAGCAGATAATTGTTGCTATTGAACCCATGTATAGAAGAACTTAAATTAATATAAGGAATCTTTGATCCAACTTCATGGTGTTTATGAATTCTGTTTACATCTATTGAATGGTATATTTACATTTTTCTTATATGGTCTATTATGCATTTGTTTCAACGTTGTGTATGTGTATGATTTGATGTTGAATGTATGAAGTCTGTGAGAGGGAGAGTGTAAGTTTCAATTGTTTCTCTTCGTAAGAATTGTTGCAAGGAGTGTAGTGAAAAGTCCGCAAGGAGTGCATTGACGATATTCTAAGTTTATCTCAGAAAAAATCAGGAGGGATACCGTTGTTCTTATACCAACATAAGTGAAAGTATAGCACTGATCCATGCAAGGTGTGCACAGGCTGGTTGAAGTCTTAGACTTTTCCAACCTAGTGAGTGGTTGAAGGACTATTGTCGCAAGGAGTGTGCAGAGTTGGAAGATTCCAAATAATCAGATATTATCATGAAGGCCACAAGGAGTGCGCACAATAATCCCCTAGAATCCTTGAGTTTGAAGCAAGAACCAAGCTCAAGAGGGATAGATACTTCGAAGAGTTTGAAGGAAGGATGAGGCTTGGAGTCACCTCACAGAAATCAAGATCGGGAGGAAAGACGCTGAGTTATTTGGCCAGGAACATCTAGAACATGAATGGATGGTGGAAACTCTTAGAGGGAGAAACACCAATACCCGTGGATCGTTAGACCCATTGGAGTTGCAGGGAGGATAAAGGTGAGAATCTTTAAACCCTCACAAGCTCAGGAGGGATAGTAGTCGTTAGATCCAGAGGAGCGAGAGCCATTGATTTGGTGCTTTGAAATTTCTGCATTACGGGAGCCGAAAGTATAGAGAAAATAGCTACCCGGAAGTCACGATACGTGAAGTCCCGACGAAATATGGACCATCAGATCTTAGGAGGTTTAGGACTGTTGATCTATGGATAAGAAGTTATGAGTTTGGACTTCAAGAAAAGGAGAGGAGTCACATCGCGAACTCATGAGACACGAAATCTCGATGTGCTAGGAGGTGGACCCCAGGGTTGGATTGGAGGTCATATGATAGAAGCTTAAAGGAGGAGATAAAGACCCATTATCCCATTTCGGGGTTTCAAGAATATAAGGAGTTGGGGAGGACTCACAGTGAAAATCGCGAAGTTGTGAAATCCAAAACACCTTTTTGGGTTAAGCCAGTGGTCATGCCAAGTCGTCATGTGAAGTGGAGGTTCATGCCTAGTGCTTGTTCGCGCGGGCGTAACTTCTAAGAAGGGCCTGTGGTATTATATGTATTGAAGTTTCTAGTGGTAACTAGGAGTTGTTTCGTCTCAAGGGAATAGGAATACCTAAGGATTGGGAGGTCACGCAGAGCCTACTGATGTAGGGGTGTTGTGTCAAGAAGGGGAGTTCTCCAAAAAAGGATGCACAAATAGGAAAGAAGGACACTGCCCCAGTGCAGAAACATAAGGAAGGGGGGACACATTGACACAAGAAACCCTCTCGATGACCACTCCACAAGAAACAGGGCCACCCAAACAACCTATTATACATACAGGGGGGCCACACAAGAAGTCCAAGGCTCATGAGAAACTTCCTGAATACATAATTAATGAGGATGACGCCAAAATCGTTACAGAAAGAGTACAAGATCACATAGTTGAGGAATTTGAGGAGGCCCAACACCAATGAGGGAGGATACAAAATGAGTTGGTGGACATAAGATAGGTCTTGGAGTAAATAAAAGTAGCACAAAGGCCTGAAAGGGGAACAAATCCCTTCCCTGCAACAACATAAGTAGAGGCAAGGACCGCATTGAGTGAACAAGACACCATCCAAACCATAGCACAGGCAAGTCCAAAGTTCCATATTATATCAGAGATGTTTCAAATGGATGAAGCCGTATCCCAAACCCCGCTGAAGGATTTGGCATGGGTAGAGTTGGTACTGGAAAGGATACCAACCAAGGAACTGTACAAGCTTCAAGTCAGTGTCGCATAGGAAGTGAAATCACGTGCAAGGATGGATGCGGCGGAATTGCAAGAAACAAAGAATGACAGGGATGCCTTGGAATTGGTAGTCAAGGAGGTCAAGATCGAAAAAAAGGAGGAAAAATAATGTGTAGATAGAATTGGATAAGGACTGACATTGGTTTATATTCACATCCCAGACAACGTGCAAGCAACAAACATAAGCACATAGGAGAAGATCAATCTTATTGCACAAACCATTTATGAGTACAGAAAGGATATTGAGGAGATAAAGGAAAGGATTAACCCTATGACTCATCCTGAGGTCCAAGAGAAGAGGAAACAAGAAGATGCACTCCAAATAGAGAAAATGGAGAAACAAGCAAGTGTATAAGAAGAACTATTTGACAGAGCCACACAACTCTGGATAGCATTGGAAGAAGACGAGGAGGTCCAATAGTGGGACCAAGAAGAGGAGACAACCAACACAACCATACAAGAGCTCAAACAAAGGAAGAAAGTGATGAGCATAATAGAGCACATGAAGTGTGCCTGGGACATGAAGAAGCTGTAGTCAAAATTGAAAAGCACACCAACAAAGAAGCAAGCAAGACAAGCAGAATTGGAACCCTTCCAAGAACAAGAAGCTCAGATGATTGTGAAATTGGAGGAGAAGAAGATAATCATAGTAAATACATAAGAAGAGTGTGTAGCTTTGATACAGGAGGAGATAAGAACACAGACTATAGAGGCACTAACGAAAAAAGCTGCATAGATGAGAGAAAAAGGAAAGGAACTAGTAGAAAAGTTCCTTATCTTGGACAGGGCAGTGCAAGGAGCACACACTCCATAAGTGGCTCAGGATGAGCCACATGTCAGGGTTGGGGGCCTATTGGGTGCATGCCTATTTTGAGGAAATACCCAATTTTGGTAAGGAAAGCCCTAATTTTGGAGAAGAACAACTGGAAGGAAAAGAAACACGTGCAAGGAAAAGCTACATGCAAAGGATTGTGTCGCCAACAATCGATTTTGCTATTTGTTACAACATTGGCTCCAACTAGGGATGGTGCTTTCCTGAAAGTGCCAAGAACCATAGACCAAGTGCCTCCATACATTTGGCTTCCCGAAATCATTGAATCTGGAACTCTGTCACTTTACTTGCATCTCAGCGGAACGAAAAACTGCTTATTCATAAACCTTACTGGATTCAAAAATGAACTGAAAACATATTGAAAACTACCTCTGCAATCTAGTTCTTGAAATCAAGATTATTTATATACATCCCCTACTCTAACTGCTGAAAGATTTCCAGAATAAAATGATATGAAAATGCCAGTGAAGCCAGTCCAATAATTGCCTACTTATTTGAAACTTTTTTACACTTTCTTCGAGCAAGCTGAAAAAGGAAGTTGACAATCCCCATCTGACTTGTTGGTGATCATGGATGTGCAAACCTTCCATCAATTGTCGTGACCAAACATTCATGCCATAGCATATTCCTCCACTAAATGAATCCAAAAGATCAGCAAAAGGGTCTTGGAAAAACATATGATACTGAGGTTTTAAAACATCCACGACTAATCTATGTTCTGATTCATGATGCTCAGGATCATTGAACATGGCCACCATTTATTTTTCATGAAACAAAGCATAGTCTAAAATCTGATCTTCTGGTAGGAAATCATCACAAATAGGTTCATTAACTTGCTGTAAAATTCCATGAAATACCTGACTGTCGCCATTTAAAAATAGATTTACCTCTTCGGAAATGGAAGGAGTTTGACACTCATCTCCGAGACTGTGCGAAAGCAGTAAATTTGTGTGAGTAGGGGCTACGACATAGTTGTGCAAGGGTAGACCCTCCTCTTCCTTAGTTAAAGGAGAAGGTGGTCTCTGTATTTCTTGAATGAAACAACAATCATTCCTTTCCATCTCTTTTGCAGGTGGATCGTGATGACGAATCTCTTCTTCTTGAGTAAGTTCACAAGATCCAGCATCTTTATGAGCCAACTCCTCCTCACACTTCTCATCTTCATCAACTTGAGAAATTTATGTTCTTTCTTCCTCCTCAAGAGGACATGTATC
>SNQJ01S0071390.1:23381-38344 GCA_010110895.2 Picea sitchensis | reverse complement strand
GAATATTGTGATTGTACAAGCAAGGATTTCTTGAGGAGTTTTATCCTTCCATAAGGATTAATATATGGTGTTACCCTACCTCAAGGGTTTTCTCTATTTCTTGTGTTAATGTTATGGTGAATGGTTTATGGTTTATTCTTGGTATTATTGAAGTATATTTTCAGATCTGATATAGGTTCTTAACAGATTCTGTATGTTCCGAATTGGTAATAAAAGTTGTTTGACAAATCCCACATATCCTGTTATCATTTGATCAATTCAACCACGATTTCGTTTGTTTCAATTCACATACAAGTTTGGTTTGGTGTGGCATGAATGATTCGCTCTGTTTGGAATTAGTAATTAAATATTTGGTTTGATAAGTCGAATATAATTATGTTAAGTTTTGGATTGATTTTAAAACGATTCTGTTTTCAAATTAGACCAGCTATAGAATCGCAAGATTCTATAGCTAGTCTTAAAAATTATATTTTTGTCAATTTTATCAATAAAACATTATCTAAACTTCTGTATTCGTGTCTAGTTATAGGCATCTACGAATTTCATTGACAAATTGGACATGTTGTAGTAGTTTAGATATAGTTTTCAGTTGTTATTCATAGGCAAAAAATAGGGACTTGGGAGATAATTCCCAGATTTTTTTGTAAACTGCTTTGACAATTCCCACAGGGATGTTTTACCCTATGGGAGGTCTTTAAATACCTGTTATTTTTTGTAATGGACCCATCATCATCATCATTGTTGGGAGAAACAGACTATGGATTTATAAAAATACAGACTGAGATGAAAGTTGATGTCTTGTAACAGCTTTAGCTTTCAATATATCAAACTTTTATTTCAAGTTTTCTTCATATCAGTTTGCAATTAATTATCGACTACTTTAGCTATCGTAATTTGTTGCAGGTTGACGTGATTTGGTTTATTTGTTATCCATATCTGATCTATCTTATTTTAAAAATACAACAATTACTCTGTTTCAATTTAGTGAATTGAAGATTTCTCTTCTTCGTTAATTGAATCATTTTGTACAAATCTTTGCACACAGATTTATCTAAATGTGATGATTTGTAAATTATAAGATTGTTGTAATTTTTTATGTCTTGTTTGTCCTATCATTTATATTTGAAGAGCACATCTACTTCCTATTTACAAGAAGCTTGTGGATAATCTGGTGCGGGTTTCCTCCCACCGAACAACTAAATCAACTATTGCATACAGGACAAACCTGAAGCGTTACTTCAGGTCAGTTTGCTATTTGTTATCTGATAGTTAATTTATTAGTGTTATTTAAGTAGTTTATATATATATATATATATATAGTTTAAATTCTTAGTTAGAATTATTATTTTAGTTGCTTAGCTTAGACAGTTTTTATTTAATTTCTTTCTCATAAAATTATAAAAATAAAAAAACAATAGTTTCGTTGTCTTAGGACAGTTTACAAATGATTTTTGTAGGTTTTCATTTAAATCTGTAATCTGTACATATTGTATATTTGTAATTGGATCTAACTCTGTTGATAATTGAACATTTAATTTTATAGAATTATTACTATATAGCATAGATAATAGACTGTATATATTATTTCAGATTTGTTTATTAGTTTGCTTTATTTTTGTTTTCTTTAGATTAGTTCCTTTAGTTAGTTTCCTTTCATTTTTCTAGGACTTAGATCGGCTAACGGAGCCATTAAACCCATCAGGGTGGGTCATCCCAAACGGCTTGGGTTATTTAGACAACCCCGGACCGGATCCACTCTTCCAGTTGGCGAGCGTTCAATTTCGCCCGTCAACAAAGTTCAAGAGGCTAAAAGTTAAGTTAAAGTACCCTATTAATGATATGAATCATAGACATTTGTTTGTTAACTCTTTGTTTCCACACTTGGAGTATCCTTTGAGGCAACACAAAATCCAAAGTCAGGCTGAGGCTCTGCAAGAAACCTCACACCTAGAGGAAAATCGTTATAAGAATGCATATACAACCGAGGAAGAGTTGAGGCAAGACATGAAGAACTTAACATTTAAGTTGAATCAGAATAAAGGTAAGGAGAATAGGGAAGATTTTTGGTGCACATTATGTAGAAATGAAGGGCATCACAAGAATGAGTGTCCATTATTTACGCAGTATATTGGAGTGTGTATGCCAAATCCTTTATCTTTAGGAGGACCATGGTGTGAGATTTTCAAAACACATGGGCATGATCTCTATCATTACCCCTTGAGTCAGAAGTATCAGACAATATCGAAGAGTACATTTTGTATTTTTTTTAAGTCAGTTGGACACAAAGACAAGGACTGCATAAATTTGGAGATGATGAAAGAAAGGATTTCACATAAATATAGGGTGCAGGCCAAACACATAACAGGAAAACCTGCACAATAACCACAATATAACAATGTGAAATAGACACAGTATAATCCCATGCAAAAGTTTCAAGAACAATACCGCGCAATAGTTTGGATAGAGGTTATTGTATATCATATTCATCGTAGTATAATAATGCACAACCGTAGTATAATAATGGTTGAATAATGTGTATCCGTAGTATAATAATGGTTGAATAGAGGTTACTACACATGATATTCAACGTAGAGTAGGAGGATAGATATGAAGAGAAATATGAGGGATTTGGAAAACATCAAGAACATATAGATAAGTTCATGGTTCAATGGAGATTAGTACCACCAGAAGAATGGCCACACCATTTTATTCACACATTAGAAGGAATCCCAAAGAATTAGAACACAAAACAAAAACAACATAGAGAAACTGCAAACTGGGAAGAGACACAACAAAATTTCATAGTTACATTTTCCTTTGAGCATGAAAGTCCAAAGATCGATATAGCGCTAAAAATACTAAGAGACATGATATTTGAAGAACCATAATTTGAAATAATCCCAATATATCAGAAGCAGACTAGACAGGCAATTAAACAATTGCTACATTGTTATCACATCGTAGAAGAAGACGATCCAACAGAGCATAATCCATGCAATATCCAAATCCCATAATTTGAAGGACAGAGGGCAGTGTTGACTATTGAAAACATCAACGTAATTTCGCATGCAAAGTGTTTCTAAAGCCTATTATTATATAAGTCTAAATAATGCTAGTAGGTGGGACCCCCTTGAAATTTTGAAGATCAGATCTATTCATTTCCATTGTTATGATGATGTGCTACAGAGGTTTACATGGTTATTAAGAATATCATTGTTATTGATATGATTTGAGCTTTCGTGATGATATCCCTTCATGTGACTACAACATGTTATTCATTAATGGTGACCGTTCCTATTGCACCTGCATAACAAACATATTAGTAAAGTTACATTAAGGGAAGTTTTAAACAATGCAAGGTATTACAACAAGTGCATGGGAACCTAGTTTTGCAATGCTACACGCATAAATATTTGTTGGTTATTGTTAACTTTAGTTACAAGGAAATGGCTATAAAAAAAATTTAATTACATTTTTTTATTATATGCATATGGTGGAAATTTTGGTGGCGCACTTTGGCAAGGTGACGATGAAATGGTTATGCATTGATTAATGGAATTAATAGCTGATGTACATATGTTATAATGTGGGTGGTGCATTCAGAAAAGTGAATGAAAATGGTTGAATAATTATGTGGATTAGAATTATGCTATGGTCTAAATGTGTTGATACTATCGATGCCTTGGTTGATTAATGGTGTTAATGGAAGGCTTGTTGGCATGTACTATGGAGTAAATGAGATATGGGTGGAGGGGACATGCATTTACTGCATGCCACCTTTACCCTTCCCATCGGTCACCACCCTAGTCAGATTGTTGTTTGATCTTGTTGTTGTGTTCACGCTCCAGATTCTTAGTAGGGTGAAACCACTCAACCACCTCTTGTCTTAAGGATTTCGATTAACAAGTATGTCTCTTTTGGCCATTCTCGACTTCACTCTGGTTATGAAATGATTTTGGCTCAGTTGTGTGGGTTTGTGTTTGTCCTAAGTGTTGTAACTATGTGGAATATTGGATTCAAATGGAAAATAGATGGTTCGGATTATATCAGTTTAAGTTCATGGGATTGTTAGTCTTCTTGGGTGATAGTTATTTATTACCACTGCATGTTGGTTGAAGGGTTTGCTTAAAATCATGGATGGATGATTGTCTTCATGGTTATTGGGTTTGATTAAGATCCTTGTTTCCTTATTCATCCTTTTCAAGGGGCTGTCTCCCATCCACAATCATCACAGCCCCTTGCATGTACACCTTCAGCCTCGAAGTCTCACTGAAGTTAGTTCCATTCCTCTTGTGAAGGCTACTGTGAAAACCCTTAACCCTCTAGGCTGGGGTTGCATAGGGAAACTGTCGAGCCTGTAAAGTGGATTCTAGTCACTGTGGTCTATTACCTTGAATACAAGCTCACCCATGGGTCATATAGCCATCATGTTGGTTTAGTTTCTCGTCACTACCTCTGTGATAATGGCATGAACCCCACATTGCCAATTGCACTTCTAAGGGTCACAGTCGCCAACCTGTTTTCAAAGAATCATTATTTTTTTTTTATGAAGGGGCCTCTATCATTATTTTTTTTGGTTCGTGGGTACACNTTTTTTATGAAGGGGCCTCTATCATTATTTTTTTGGTTCGTGGGTACACACCATTATCACGCTTGTTTGGTCTATTGCTTCCCTCACCACAGTGTCGAATTGTTGGTTATTATACATCCGTTAGAGTGGTTCTTATGATGTTCAGATAATGGTTGGCATTAGTCACAGAGGTTTGGTGTTGTCCACATATATCGCGTCTTGTAGATGAGGTTTTGAGAATTATAAGATTGGATTGGATATGTTTACTACATATTTTGGTATAATACACTTGAATGTGTATGGCCTGGTCACTCATAGGCGACTTAATAAATGGCCTAGAATGAATTCTTTTGAATTATATCATTATTGGCAAAGGGGAAGACCTGAGGTTCACTCTAAGAACACACCAATAAGTCCTAGCTACTGGCTGTTTCGGCAGCACCTGCGAAGAAGATGCAGTCTCACCCAAAGAAGCTAAGAGGGGGTTTGCAGGACAAGGATGTAAACAACCAGGGGAATATCAAGTGGATCTATCACAACAATAATACAAAATTCATATATCACTTATCATCTAGGTCTATCCCGCGCAGCTATAGATCTGAGCTAACATAAGACTTCAAATAACAATATAACAATGATAGAGATCCAGACATCAATCACACATATGACACAAAATATACGTGGTTTACCCTCTCTCTAGGGCTACATCCACAGAATTGTGCTTATGATTTATTAAGGTAAAACATACAGTTCTTATCTACGCTCTCAGCTAGAATATCTTCTTTCTTCTCTCTTTTTCTCTCCCCTTCCTGGGTTCCCAACTGTGGGACTTGACCTTCGCACATAGCTGAATATATCACAATACAATCCTCTCCATCCACAATATAATACCAATACTCAATGACCACCAAAAACCACATCCAGGTCCTCTTGACCTTTATTTATACATTACAATCCCTCACCGACAGCCTTAGGTTGAAACCTAGGTTCCAATACCCTAGATACCAAAACCCTAGGTGTCTAAAACCCTAGGTCAACTTGACTCACTTTTTCCAGGCTCGCCAACCTGTCTTTCCTTCTTCCTCCTGCGTTGCTCCAAAGAATTGAATGATGGATTTATTTGCTTGCTGAGTTGTCCATGATTCTTCTTCCTTGTTGATCTATCATCCCTAATCGCCTTGTCCACCGACTTGATTTTTCACACTTCGCTCCATATTTCCTTCTCTTTTGCTCACTTCGACTCAGTGACAATAACTGTGTCTCCTGCGAAGCTCACTTTTTACCTTTCCTTCCTTTTTCATCGCTTCCTTCCATAACCAAGGGCCAACAGGCCCACAACACTCACATGTGACTCATCCCGAGACACTTCGAATCTGATCCTCTTGTTTTAATTTGACTTTGGACTGCGCAGTGAAACCCTTTCTTTCTGCTTTATGCCTCCTTTCCATACTTGTGCAGACTGTCTTTTCTATGTCTGGTACCCAGTTTCAAGTACACCTGGTACCTAGACCCTTTTTCTCATGCTTTTACTGAGAGCTGCGAGGTAGTTGGTTATCATAGTACAACTTCAACTGAATCCCATTCACCAATCCTTCCTTCCAGTCTCCCTTCAATGTCTTTAGCTATGAAACTCCTCCTTATGTAACATAGGAAATTTCATATGGTCTGAGCCAATGCATTATGAACTTCCCAGGGTGTTTGATAAACTTATTGTCATACACCAGTACTAAATCAATGGTCCGAGCCAATGTTGTTTCCAAGATCTTGTTGAATGCTTCAACCGTTCCGTTTTCTTGTGGATGGTAAGGTGTACTCCTATGATGGTGGACTGCAAATTCTTCAGTTAGGGATTCAACTATATTATTGATGAAGTGTGTACCTTGATCACTCATAAGGATCTTAGGGCATCCAAACCTGGTTATTATGTCATCAAATATAAAATGCGCAACTGTAGTTTCACTATAGTCCTTGACTGCTCTGGCTTCGACCCATTGGGTTAAGTATTCTGTCACAGTAAGAATGTACCTTGCTCCTGTGTGCTTTCCTAGTGGGTTTATAGGTCCCACGAATTCAATGGACCACTTTTCAAATACTTGTAGGGTTGTCTGTGGTGCTAATGGAATTTCATCTCTTCAGGATGGTTTTCCAATTCTCTAGCATACATCACATGCTCTGGCATACTCTTTAGCATCTCTGTGTAACATAGGCCACCAAAGGCCAACACATAGAACCTTCTTCATGGTTGATTTCCCTACGTAATGTCATCTTGCGATGCCTTCATGAGATTCTGTGAGGATCAGTGGTCGCGTTTTCTCCATAACACACCTCCTTAATATTTCATCTGGTCCCATTTTGTACAGCTGTCCAACTATAAGTGAAACGTTTGCAGCATGCACCACTAGTTGTTTCTTCTAAGGAATTGTATACTCATTTGGAGCCATTCCTATTGATAGGAACTGGACTATGTCTACGAAGTGGTCATCAATATTTCTAATGGCGAGCAACTGTGCATCTGGTAATGTATCCTTGAAACTGGTAGGTTCTTCGCCATGTTCCAACCTTGATAAGTGGTATGGGCCCTTGTTCATTCTTCCTGGCTTAACTATGATCTCAAAATCATATTCTTGAAAGGGAAGAATCCATCTGCATATTTCCCCCCCCAACACTGTCTTGTTGACTAGGTACTTCAACGTAGAGTGATCAATAAACATTTTAAAGTGTCCTCCCAACAAGTAGTGGCGAAAGTTTTGTAGTGCATACACCATGGCTAGTCCCTCTCTTTCTATAGTGGTGCAATTAAATTCAGTTGTGGATAGATTCCTGCTAGAAAATTCTAATGGATGATCAATATCCCCTTCTCCAAGTTGTTCTGGTACGGCTCCTAATGCAAGAGAAGATGCATCGACATGCACATGGAATTCTTTGCTCCAATCTGGAAAAACCAGAATGGGCGTTGTAAACATCTTCTGTTTTAGTGTGTCGAAGCTCTGCTGACATTCATCTGTCCACTCATACTGGCAGTCCTTCTTCATCATATTCTCCATTAGTGTTGTAATTCAGGCATATCCTTTGATAAATTTCCTGTAATATCCAGTATGGCCTAGTGCAGTGTGCAGTTGTTTGACTGAAGTAGGAGGTGGAAAATCAACTATAGTTGCAATTTTAGATGGGTCAACCAACAATCCCTGATTGCATACAATTTGACCTAATGTCACTCCAAATGGTGAGAAGAAGATGCATTTCTTCATATTCAAAGAAATTTGACACTGCCTGCATTTGTCCAACATTATCCTTAGACATTCAATATGATTTTTCAACAAACTAAAACCAGTCCAGTCATCAAAGTATGCTTCTAAAAATTTATGCAAGAATTCTTTGAACGCTTCGACCACCACCCTGGAAAATATGGCTAGGGAATTATTCAATCCAAATGGCATTACTGTATATTGGTAGGATCCCCATTCTGTGGAAAACGTAGTCTTATGACGATCCTCCTTGGAAATACGGATATGATGGTATCCCAAAAAGTTGTCTGTAAAAGAATATACTTCTTGGCCTCCCACGTTATCCAACACTTTGTATGTGAATGGTGTAGGGAAAGGGTCATGTAGGAAGTCATCATTCAACTTTTTGAGGTCCACAAAGATCCTTATTTCTCTTGTCTTCTTGTCTTGTACCACCATAGGGATGATCCATTCCGACTCTTCGACAAGTTCAATAATCCCTGCTTCCAGCATTCTGTCGAGCTCAATCTTCACTTTTTCCTTGTATTTCGGGTTCATCCTATAAGGTCTTTGCTTGATTGGCTTCACATATGGTTTCAAAGGTATTCTCATCTCACTCATAGGACCTTTTATTCCCTTCATATCAGTGAACTTGGTTTTGAACAAGCCCTGATATTCGTGCAATAACTCTGTAATCTTGTCAATGGTAGCAACATCCCAATAATCTCCAACATTTGAAAGCTTTGGTGCCTCCTCTGTCCCAATATTGAATTTATTTATTTTGATTGGTTGTCCTATGAATGGCAGCTCAACTCCTGGTCCATCCACATTTTTGTGGCCTTCTGTCTGAACGATGTTTACCTTCCTTGGATCATCATCTTCATCAACATTAATGTTGTAACATCCTTGCAATATCTAGAATGGCGCGGTCCATTCATCTTCTTCTTGCTCCAAAGGGAGGCCAGATGCATCCTTAAATACTTTTTGTCTCACAATCTATAATTCTTGGTCTACTGAAGGAAATTCACTTTCAAACAAAAAGGTGGTTACAAAATTCTGGATCATGCCTTCCCAATATGAAGTGACGAGGCCCAGCTTCGCTTGAAGGTACCAGTTGATAGGGATCATGTCTAGCATGTTAATGAATCTATGCACCCATTTTTCTTGAGGAATGTCACTCCAGGCCTCTTCGCAGCTTCGTCCATGGTCCTTTGGGAAAATTTGACCTGTGTACCTCACTTCGCAGCTTCCTACTTGTGCTAAGAACCGCGATGTCATCAAAGTTTGACATTGTGTCCAGTCTGTGATGTTTCCTTTGTGCGTCCCCCACCATCTTGCTGGTGTGGCTTTTATGGCCTCATCCATTTCCAACAACCTCTGTTGTGTTGGTACACTTGTCTCAAACTATGATAAGAAGTTTTCTAAAGAGTTCAACCCATCAAATGTGGCTTAGTTACTCACTATTGTGTCGATCCAGCGAACCTCTCTAGTTAGTTTAGCACATCTTTTGGTAGAGACTTCATACATATGGTTCTGTCAGTTCTCCAACGCTTCTTCTAAGTCTGATGAACATGTGTTGTCACTTCGTGAACTCAGATTCCCATCGGTTGTAGGATTGATATAATCCCGTTGTCTGGCTATTAGTTTCTATATGTTTTCTAGTTCATACGCATGGTCTTCTTCTCTGATAGGCTTTGTGTATCGAGGAACCTCATATAGATATAAAGGTGCAATGAACCTAAGGCCATCTCTTTCAAATGTCATATGCCTCTTATTTAGATCAACAACAGTAGAATTGTCGAAGGCCCAATCAATTTCTAATAATGTAGGATAAGGGCAACTGTCATCAACAATTTCAATTACTTCAAAATCTGCAAAGTTTCTAACTCGATCGATGTCCACAAGGACATGCTCCAATCGTCCAAATGGGTTGATAGCTTGTTGATTAGCCATTCTAAGCCTGATAGGGGAATAGATCAACTTCGATTTTCCCATCAGTGCCCATTTTTTCTTCATCATGACATTGACCTCCGACCCTAAGTAGAGGACCACATAGTCTATATCATATTCTCCTATTTGAGCATTCAGGTGTAATTCTTTATTTGTCCTTCTCCTTTTCCCGATTTGTTGAACTGCCATATTCAGTAAGGAGTCTATCTTTCCTATCTCATACCGCTTGATTAAATCTTGTAATTCTTGTACAATGCTTTTATATTGAATCAAATTAACACAAGTGTACAAACATTCCATGAGTTTTCTTACCTCTTTTCTTTTTGTTGGCGATACAGACAAATCAAATGCCTGAGGCATGCCATATTCTTTGATTTCTAAGTGTTTCTTTGATGAAGACCCTTGATATCCTTTGAACTCTTTTATTGCCTCCTCAAATATCTGTCTTTCTTTCTCAACATCAAACATTGGGGTCTTCTCTGTAGCTTTCCTGAATCCTTGGTCATCTCTAGTCTTTCCTTGGGCTGCTCTGTCTTCTCCTGTAGTAGCACCTCCTCGAGTGATAATAGTGATTCTAGGGTCTGCTCCGCGAGGTTCAGCATATATCAGTTGCACTTGTGGGTTTTGTTAAGGTCCTCGTCTTTCCTGAAGCTTAGCTAGCAGCAAAGGGTAGTCCTCGATGACATGCTCGAAGGAATTGCAATAACTGTAGGTTGTGCAAGGGTTCTGGCAGTCCCTCGCTAAATGTCCCAGTTGCACATAGTTGTAACAGATTATTTTTCTGTGGCCTCGACCCATACCTCCTCCTCATCCTCGTCCTTTGTATCCACCATGAGGATTGAAAATTCCTCTTCCTGGAGAATTATACTATGCATTGTTTCCTTCTTGGTGTACTTTGCCTTGGATCTTGTATATGTCTCTTGATCTTTCATGCATCAGGTCAAACGCCCTACAATTTCTATCATCGTGCCCTACAGACTTACAAAATGTGCAGTACAAGTTTTTGGGTGTCTGAACATACTTCTGCATATAATAGCACTCACCAGGGTGATGTCGGTTTCTACATACTTCGCACCAAGGAAGGTTAACTTGATTCAAGGGGCTCAGCGCTCCTGAGGACAAATATTCATGAAACAGGGGACAATGTTCTTTATCATGACATTTGTATCTACATATTACACACCAAATATCTTCTCTTTTTTCCTTCCCCTTGTCCTTCTTCATATCCTCAACCTATAGAGACAAACTAGTCAGCTGGCTCAAGATCTGGCTCATGCCTGACCTAGATTCTCCCATAGGTGTTGATTGAAGCTTCATGGCGATCTCCAAATATTCTGCCTGCGATGAAATCTTCTGCTGCATCAGGGGAACTCTGATGTGTGGTAAAAGAGAAGCGATGAACCATTCTTTTTTCTGCTCATCTGGGATCCTAAAAGTCAATCGACTTGTTAGGGTCTTGAATCTCTGATCAAACTCCCAAACAGGTTCGGCTACCTTCTGTTTGATCTCCTTTAGCTCAATAATACACTTTGACTATGGCTTAGTTTTTTTAAACTCTGCAACCAGTGTGTTATTGATCTCATTTAGTGGCTTAGGTTGTGCAATTCCTTGGAAAATATTCATGTACCAGCTCAACGCGTGATCCCTCAATGTAGTGCTAAACTGGTTTCTTTTAACAACTTCATCGGTAATATTTTTAATGTTCCATAGGGCCTCGCACAGGAACCAGTGATGATCAGGATATTCAGATTCATCTCCTTTAAAGATAGGGAGCCTCATCTCATCTTCCATAGAGCCGCCTAGGTTTCCTGTCTGAGTAGATGTTGAACTACTAGTAACAGTAGTCTGTGGACTTTGGTGATTTGAAATATTCTGATTACTTAGCATTTCTGAAATAACAGAAGGATTGATATTACTTACTTCAGTGATCTGCATGGTTCCTGATGTTTCTAGCTAGTTCTGGTGAAGTTCTTTAGCTTCCTCCTCCTCTTCTCTGGTGGGTTCTGAATGTTCTTCGTCTGTCACATCTACCTCTTCTCCACTATAGAAACCCTCATCTCCATAGTTCTCTTGAACAGGTTCCCAAGGTGAACCCCTCGAAATACTTTCCCACTGCACATATGTCCATCTTTTGTGTTGCTGTCATTGGCCGAATTCTTGAACATTAGCTTTTTCATATCCAACCAATCTACTTTATCTTCAAGACATTCTTTTCATGCAACAAAATCTTGATTCTTAGCTTCAAAAATTGTAAAAATTTTCCTCTCGATCCTTTGAAGAAGTATCTCTTGGCCTGGCTATATGATTATGTTCTGTCAAAAAAAAATTCGGTGATATACCCTCCAATGGTACTATCGAACCAGTGATCTACAACCCTTGATATGATGTTGTCGACTCTCTTAACCTTCTTAATCAACTCTAACATCCAAACCACATGAGGTCTAGATCTGATCTTGAACTAGGTATTGGCTAACCTATATAACCACTCGTATAGATCTTGATGGATTCCTCCAAAGAAGATCTCATGAGTATCGGTGAAGATGTGTCTCTGCAACCAACCTTTAGTACTTAGATTAGGGTTCTTGTTTTTGGATTCGATGAAGTCCCTCTCTTGATCCTCTATTCACTTCTAAATATCTATCTTCAATAGTAACCACCTTGACATTCCCTTACACAAATTCCTGTCCCAACAATGGAACCATTTGTTGGCACAGGGGAAGACCTCAGGTTCACTCCAAGAGTGCACCAACAAGTCCTAGCTACTAACCCTCTCAGCAACACCTGTGAAGAAGATGCAGTCTCACCCGAAGAAGCTAAGAGGGGGGTTGTAGGACAGGGATGTCTACAACTAGGGGAGTATCAAGTGGATCTATCACAAAAACAATACAAAATTCATATATCACTTATGATCTATGTCTATCTTGCGCAACTATAGATCTGATCTAACATAAGACTTCAAATAACAATATAACAATGATTTTGTCTTCATCTATTTCTTTGTTGGCAATGATTTCCTTCCCCACATGCCTACTTTGGAAATTTGTGAGGGTGCAATCAATTTGCTCATGGCTATATACAAGAAAGAATTCATAGCAATGGGTGGCTATTTGACAGATGCATGTGAGGTAATATCGGCAGGGTGCAGTTGCAGAATGAGAATAATGACTAATCTGGATGCGTAGTCGAATAAAAACATAATGCCTTGAAGAAGGCATCTGAAGTTGTCAGAACACCTGGCAGACAGAATCTGTGTAGACCAGAAACACATCATTCGCCACAACATGCACAAGTACATGATATTCTTGATGATTCGTATGCACCAGCTGGCGGTTGGAGAATGAGAGAACAGGTTTCAACTAAACTCAGGGTGATTGGCAAATGGAGCATTGAGAATTATAGTAATGAACCCTAATTGAGCAAGAATCACGAAGGAACCTGGGCGACTATATTCTCTCGTACATTTTCTGGTTTATTCCATTTCATGCTTTCATTCCAGGAGATTCCAATCTCCCTTTGTGGAATTCGAAAGAACCAATTAGATCTGTGGTGCACCCATTCGTAGAAGATTTGGTGTATGCTGTCATGATTTCCGTAGCCCTCCTCGCTGCAATTATCTCCAACACTGCTTCCATCGGCCTTGTGCTTGGCTACATGACATGATTCGATTTCATGGGGCGAATCGCTATTTGGTTCTTGAACAGAAGAGCCGAAGGGACAAACCACCACCAAGAATTGCAGTTGCAGGAATGGTAGCAGTCCCTAATATGGCAGGGGCTGAAGTCCTTGGTATTGTTGATGGAGTGGTGTAGCACGCACCACCCAGGACACGTCTGCTCCACCAGGACCTTCTTCTTCACTGGCCCGAAGAGCTAAATTTTCTCTTCAACTCCCTTATCGGAAGTTATCACACCCACAGAATGGCCTTCGATGATCTCCCTTATCGTATCGGGAAATTGGACCTCACGTAGTAGCGAGTCCTATACTCGGGTTGCACTAAACTCTGAAACCCGATGAATATTCCCTTCGCGCCTTTTTTTGTCCTTATCGGAGATTTCCCCCGTCGGGAAATAAGAACTTACTATGTCGTGGGTCACACACCTCACGGATCTCTGATTCCCAAACTCCGATGCCACCTGTCGTCACCTCAGGGTGAGGCTCAACACTCTGACACCTGTCTTCCACTCAGCGCTATCGGGAAATAGCGGATCGCGATTTCACCCTATGCAATGCACTTGACTCCAGAAATCCTGAAATGACGAATCCCGATTCCTCGGGATCTCTCGCCACGTGTTCCTCTGATCAACGGTTTAGGCTACTTTGGGAAATCGCCGACCGCGATTTTAACATGCGATATTTCTACATCCTCGGAAACCCCGATATCCCGATGAGCCAAATCCTGATGACTCCTTCTCTGTTCACTGGGGTTTAAACTCTGCGCAACTCCGGACGATCTGACGGTTGGTAGAGTTTCGCTAGTTCCCTCGGTGAATCCTAACCGTCGATTCCTCCCTCTCGAGGATCTCCTGGGAACGACTAAGTATTCCTTCTCAGCACTTGTTTCCTGACATCCGCGCTTGCAGCTCCTGCTCAAATCTTCCTCGGCACGAACTTTCTACGTTCCCTTTTAATGATATCCCAAAGGTTCTATCCCCCTTGAGCTTATTCACTCTGACTCTCTCAGAGACTTTGTGCACACTTCTCGTGCTTGACCTTCAACAACTCTCAAAGTGTTGAGTCTCTCAGACTCTGTGTACTTCTGACAACAGTAGTCTATGACTTCCTTTGCTCAGACTAGCCACTGAGACTTCAAGTTCAGCCTGCACTTCTCCTGCACGACTCTACCAGTCCAAACCAACTTCTGGGTGAGTGAGAATAAGGGTTAACTGTCGAGTCTCATCAATTCCCTCTATGCAGATGAATTCAACTGCACTCTATGTAGGAATCTCCTGGCTCATATAGAGAAACAATTGAGACTTATTCTCTCCTCTCTCAGACTTCAATTAAACCTCTGAAATCTCAAACACAGCATATTCAAAGCAAATTCATAACAGAAGCAAACATTCATGAGAACATAAAAACATACACAGAGAAACAACACCAGCCATGAAATTGAATCAAAGACTCTCTTCTATTAATTCAAAAACATCTGTACATGGGTGTTCTTCACAAATTCTCTGCTTGCTCTCTCTTCTTGCTCCTGAATAATCTGAATAAAATAT